>CABFWO010001711.1:108931-141352 GCA_902155825.1 Timema genevievae
TACACACATCAAAATAAAAGCACCTGCTACAATAAATTCCACAAAACTCTAAAGCCTAGTACACACGATACAACTTCTTGTACAAAAAGTTGTGAAAGAAATTGTACAATATCTTGGTCACATGGATTGCATACACATTTTAGCCAGTGACTGTTCACATGGCATTTGAGATTGCATAGGATAGTTGAAAAAAACATGGTGTTTTTGTCCTTTTTATGGAAAAATAATGATTGAATGATTTGGAAAATATTTGTATTTAATGTAACTAATTTATACTCCATTCACGGTACCAATTACTCTCTGAAAGGTCTTTTTTCCTACCAAAATCCTACTATATAATAGCTTTCTAGTAGGGAAAAAGGCCTTTCAGAAAACAATTCCCACGCTGAACAGATTTTACTATTCATTTCTAAATATTATGAAATAAAAACAATCTTTGTTTTCCGATTTTTTAATATATTTTTTAAAACCGTTGAAAACCTTATTTGGGGTTTAACCTCCTTCATTTATGATTCTTTGTTTGTTTTCAAGCATTTAGTTGTTTTTCTTAAATCACTCTTTTTAAAAAAAATAACTGACTAGCATATGAAGTTTTCATGTTTACAACTCAAAGATTGTACAAGAAAAATGTCTGATACAGGACGCGTTCTATTTCCTGAAATTGTATACAATAAGTTGTGCCAAGTATATCTTGTACAACTTTTGGTTTTCACACGACGCCATCTCAGGCTGCAACTTTTGTACAACTTTATGAGCTTATTTACAAGAAGTTGTGTCGTGTGTGCCGGGCTTAAAGATGTGTAGGCACGGGGTCAGTACCTTGACAATTTATTAATTTCCCCTTTCATGTAATACCATCCTCCTATGTTTTGAAAGGGAATAGAGGGGTAGTGACTTTGGTTCTAGTCTTCACCTTTCAGGCAAGAGAAGTCGTAGCTCGGCTGCTTGCATTTTTACCTGACATCCGAAGCTCTTCCCCTTTACACCCCTCCAAAATCTATGACGTCACAAATAAGAACTAACCATAAATAAAATTATTACATATCTTCAATCAAAGGCAAGCAGTGTTTGCATAGCTTGCCCTGACGCGACGCCACTGGACTTAAACAAAAATACACTATATTATAATATATTTATTTATAAAAATGGACAAAATCAAAATTTTAGGCAATAGATTAGGCAACATTAGTTAAAAATTAATAAAACTAAAACATAAGTATAAAAAATTTATATAAATCAGTAGAAGAAAATTAAATTGATGTTTATCAAAGTTTAATTAGACTTATTTAAAAGAAGTAGGCCTACTCTTCTCCAAATGAATGGAGGAACAGAAGTTTTCTGAGCGTTTCTCCCTTCATACGATTTCTTGAGGGATTTATAATGTTCCCAGCTTGCGAGAAAACACTTTTAGATGGCACAGATGTTGTAGATGCCAAATATCGCTTGACAATTTTACTCAATTCTGGATACGTTCCTGTTGAGCTGCTCCACGAGGAAAGAGGGCATTTGCTGGTATAAGCTTCTGCAGGGGATTTTAAATATCGCGCAAGTTCATCAGTGAGATCAGAGCCTGCACCAACTAAAGAACTCCGTTGTTTCCATGTTTTTGGACCATTTTTGCGTACGATCACCAACTAAAGATGATGCAGCTTCTCCAGAGCCCTAATCAGAGCTATGACCAAGACCACCTTTTGGAAAATGAGCATTTTCCAAAATTACTTTTAATTCTCTTATAGCTTTGGTGGTAGCCTCAGGTTATATAAAGTATAGTCTTCCATCGAGGGTCCAAAAATGTACTAGGACCGGAATATGTTCAACCATCAGCCATTTTCTCATTGCTTCTAAGATTGCCTCTCTCAGCTCGATACCAAAATTAGATGTAGGGGAGAAGCTAGAAATTTGGTTTTGCAATTTGGTAGCTATGGGTATAGCGAGGCTGAAGGTCGGAAACCTATCACCTGATACTTGGTTTGTAACAGCTTGCATGGGCTCAAGTAGCTGCACGACTTCCTGCAAGTCTCAATTATCTGCAGCCGACGTCATGCTTGGCGCAAATGTGTGACGATGAATGATATTGTTGACGATTGGGCTAAAGTTGAGAAACCTTTTAATCATTTCAAATGTAGAGTTACATCTTGTGTCTACGCTTTGTATAAGCTTCAGATCGCTTTCTGCCCTCAGTTCATCAGAGGCTTGAACACTTTGTTTGAACAAAGCTATCACTGTTTTTACCTTATCAATTAGCAAAGCCAACTCTGGTACAGCTTCAACAGAGCGATAAGAGACCAAATTGAGAAGATGGGCAAAACATACCTCATGTGTTTTTCTTTCCAAAGGCGATATCCATAGCTTTCATCATGTTTGTCGCTCCATCTGTAACGATTAAGTGTAACATTTCCCTCTTCAAGTCCCATTCTTGTAAGATATTTATAATTCTTAATGAAATGTATTCCGCAGTATGACCTTTGTCGATTTCAAAATCTCCTACGGTGCAAGAAGCCAAATTATCCTGTTCCAAATTGTGTACTGTGATGCCCAAAAAACTTCTCGTCTACAGGGTTTCGGTCCAAATATCTGTTGTGAGAGAAAAACTTTCCATAGCTGAAAATTTTGACCTAAATACCTCCGACGCACTATTATATTTCCATAAACATATTTTTTAATGGTTTTGCGAGATGGGACCTTGTAGTGTGGAGCCACCACTTTGAACAACTTAAGGAAAGCTTGATGCTCAACACGCGACAAAGGAAGGTCTGCCTGGCATGGAAGGTATATTATGGAATTTGTAATTAAACTGTTGCGCTTACCTCCTTACCGGTGAGCAGCTAATATGTCGAAAGACTCGTCCAATGTGGATTGTACAGTTAAATACGGAGTTTTAGAGGATAGCGGTTGATGCTGTACATCCCTATCTTCTTTATGTACTTTCATTTTTGGAGGATGTTTTGAAAAAGAAGTTGGTAAATCTTCATCACTTACTTCAATATCATCTGATTCGGGAAATGCGTCTGAAGAAGATGTTCCACTGCCACTGGTGCTGAGATTAGGTCGTTGCTCAAGGGCTGGGCAAGCAGCCGGCTTTGACAATGCAGGATGGATTTTGTCCATGTTAGCCTTCAAGTTGCTAATATTGCCGGATGTTTGACTATACGTCCACAAGTCTTGCATTTGGCACTTTTATCATCAATTATTAAAAAAGTGAAACCACCACTTTGATTTCGTTGATGGCATGACACAGATAGTTTAGACACTTACTCAAGATAAGCATAGTTATAAACACACAATTTCACATAGAAATACACTCATGAACACAAATAAAAATGAACAGATATGTCGTAAACACTGAATAAATAAAGGAAGTAATACTAAATCAGGTCCAGACAAGGCGTTAATGAGTCAATCTAACAGCAGAACCGAGACGCGAGACAGCAGACAGTTGCTGGTACCTGGCGGCAGACGGTGGAGACGTAACAACAACAAGCAGTGATGCCAAACCCGAACTATAATTTTTCCCTAAATCGAAGTGACAGTAGTTTACATTAATGTTATCATAATATTAATGATTAAATTTGTTAGAGATCTCCTTGATGTAAGGTAATGGCCCCTAAAATATCCGGAATATTTTTTACGGCACGCTATAGGGTACAAATTTGCATTAAACGACCATATCTTAGTAAGACTTTCGATATTATCGAATATCGATATTTTCTTACCGATATAATATTACTATCGATATTAGTAAACGATATTCATATCGATATTTTCCTTCCGATATTCAATTATTTTGAAAAAATTAAATATATTCGTGAAGTTAATCAATATTTTGGAATATACAAAATTGCTTCGAAAGCTACAATATTTCGGAATAAGAAAAATTGTTAATATGGCCCACTCTCGTTGAACTACTTCTATATTTATTACGTCAAGGAACATTGTAAGTTTAAAACAAACTTTCCTGACATTCACACGATTAAAGAAACAAGAAACAACTTATTATAAAACAATGCCTCATGCACCTTGTTAGAATCGGACCTTGTCCTCCTAAATTGGCATCTAATTTGTTTAACCACCCACCCAATCTTGTAGATATTAGAAGAGTGTCTTCATTCGATGCTCGTCAGTAAAACATTATTTTATTAGAGGAAGTATTGAACACCTCTCCCAGACGTACAAGTGGCGCTACACAGCGGCAGAATTGTAGACTAGTCTGGTATCGCGGCTGGTTGAATATCGGTAGCTCAGTCAGTCCATTTCAATATGTATTTTTCACAGGCTACTTGTCTGCGTTATCCACATATTTGGACTAATAGGATAGAGATGAGGAAGGTTGAATTTAGAGAAAATGCACACACGTTTGAATGGATATGAATAAGAAAATCATTTAAGAGAAACCACCTCAATCCACCCATCCGGGATTTGAATCCCAGCTTCCACGTGATCAACACACCAGATCAGACAACAATGGTGCCTTGGTATGTATGCCCACCGACGAAGGTCAGTCAATTTGGACACTTTTATCGCCCCCCAAGGCTATTATATCACCCTAACTGGTGATTATATTTTCTAAGGCGTCAGCATAAACTGCCGTATAAGGGGAGTTGGCGGTTTAAATCTATTCCAGATGCACTGGGGGGTGCTTCACGCTAATGCGGGTTCATTTCCTTTAAACTCCCTTCATAATTCCTACCACCTAAATAAAACCTTTAATAAACAGGGTGCCAATAAAAAGTCATTATAGATGTATCTTATCTGACTCTAAAATAAACACTAACGGTTTTTTTTTCTCGCCCAGTCTTAGTACCCATTTGGGAGATCCGCATTTAGTGTCATTAATGGTTTAGGGATGATGAGAGGAAATTCACCTGAATTTAAGTGTAGAGAGATGATGGGAAACCATTTAGCTAAAAAAAAACACTCTCAGTACACCAGGCCGATATTTGAAACCCAGCCTTCCTGTCACCGACAAACTATACTAAAAGAGATTGACGTATAGCCCACGTGATCACTAACTGAACTGTTAATTTATTATTTCAGTGAAAGAGAATAAATTCAACATAAAAATATGTTAATATTTACAGCTTATGAGAAATTAAGGCTAGAACCCTCAGAACGCTCTAATGGCCTTTGACCCCCTAGAGTTATTCCCCCTCTAACCTCCCGCCCCCCTTCCCTAAGTAGCTAACCTGAGCTAGAACAGCGCACACTGTCATCAACCACCACAACCCTTTGTGACAGCAAAGCTAATGTTGAGGGTAATATAACTCACTTAACCATCGTTACAGCACCACCTGGGAATAGAACAAAGGACCCGTCACTCGGTAACTGATGGGGGTATGTCTCTCCTGTAAGAGCAGATGAGATCGTGACGCGGTGTGGTCGCTAGGTGACCTAGGGTCTCTCGAATCGATCACCAGAGCAACCCCGCCAATGAGAGGAGTAAGTGGATTGAGTTCTTCCACCCGCGACCTTCCTCACACTTTGACTCGAATACTCAAACCTTATAATACCTCTTTTGAGGGACAACATGGAGTACGGACAGTTGATAAACCATAAATACAAGGAATGGACTTTTAATGATTGAAAATTAGGGGAAAACATAAGTCACGGGATAAAATAGCATTTTCAAATTAAATGTTAAATATACTAGGTTTTTACAAATTGCATTTTGTAGCACTATAATTTTACTGGAATATATTTTTGGAATTTTAAGTTAAGATACACTTATATATATATATGTAATTTATATTTCTTAAGGTGGTATGGAACGCAAGCTAATTTGAGTATGTTTTAAATTACTATCGCAAGAAATATTTTGGGCAAAATAAAAAAAAATCCTTCGGTAGATACGTTTAGTTAATTTTCTGCTCTTAGTAATATCAACAATTTTTCAATATTTGGTTTTGAACATTGCATTATTGGGCCAGAAACAGTTGAAGTTTGATTAAAAATAAATAAACCTATGCCCATGACAAATAGTCAGGGACTTTAGAGATTACCATGTTTAACAAATTAAAATAAAATGCATTTACTGAAAATATTATTTTTTTATATAGGCCAAAAACGTTTTTGTTTTAAAAACTAAAATACTAACTGACCTTAAATTGCGATTTCTTTCATCCTATCTTAATCTTTTGAGCTATAAAGTACAATGCACATATTGGGTGAATTTTAACATATTACAAACTCAAGCTTTACCGAAAGTAAAACAGTCCTTCGGTTCCAAAATTATGCTAACACCTGGACCAGTACTACTCACAGGATCCTTATTTACATGTCTGAATGCATATTTTGGGGTTGATATACCAAATAGTAGCTAAAGCAAGTCGATGTCAATATATTTTTGTATGTGCTCAGAAAGCTGACAAAGAAAGTACACTCTGTGCAGTCTTACCTTGGTGAAGTCACGTTTTTTTTAAGCGAACAGGGGGTGGAGGTGGGGTAAAATGACGCCATATCCTTGTGCTTAGTTAGGTTGAGTAAAAAGAGTACTTTGATAGGCTATGTGTGTATATGTGCTGTGTGTGTATGTATGTATATAAAAAAGTTGAAGAAATTTGTTGAAGAAAAGTAAAAACGAAGTAGAGAAGATTTCTCGGGCCTAGTCTTAGAAAAGCGATATTATTATACAAAAAGGATTAAATTTCATGAACATCATAATAGTACAGTCGCTACTATTTCAGCCTGAGCCTTATTGTTATTTTTTAATTGATTGTTTCAATAAATAGACATAATTTGATTGATAAAAACATCAGAACTTGTTTGCATTAAAGGATTACTTATAAAAAGTCTACACTTATTTTTCTTTCTCCTACTTAACAACAAAACAAGATATTAAGAACTCGTTGGACTCATGTGTGTATAATATTAACCAATATTAAGCCATGCAAATAAAGGATGAGAGTAATAAAGCTTTTTCGTGTTACTGGTCGTGAGAATCATGATTAAATCGTTGCACAATTTTTCCTAAAACTTGCCCTTCCCCCTGTCCCCCCCAACAAGAGATTAAAAGGGGGTGGGGGTGGCAATGTACCCATTCGCCCCTTAGTCCCAGCGCCGATGTGGCAGTCTGCACTATGGCCCTATCTTAAAAGCTACATTATTATTATTATTATTATTATTATTATTATTATTATTATTATTATCCATAGCACCGCGTCTTACTACCCGTTCGGGTTATACGCACTTACGCTAATGTGTAATGGTAGGGTGATTGTGAGATGAAATGGAGGACCTACAGTTTAACGTGGAATCCGAACCACGGTGGAAGCCTGGCATTCCTCACATTCACAAGTTGTGATTAATACAGATAAATCTGTGCCGGGACCGAGGATTGAGCCCCGGACCCCCAGCACAGAAGTCTGACACCTTACCCCTAGACCACCAGGTCACCTTAAAAGCTACACAATAGTGGGACTATGCAAGGTATTCTTGCATCCTTTTAGGATAAACAGAGGTCACCTTTGGCCATCACAAAAGTAATCTTCATTTATATAGGAAAAAAGTTTGGGATTTACGTTTGATGGCGAAGTAAATTTTCTTTTACAACATTTATGTGATCTGCTTTAATAATGTGAAAATGTTTTCACTTAACTTAGGCTGTTTACTTGATACATAGTGAATTTCATGTTGACAATTTTTGTACAAAACAAATTATTTCTGTGTATTGGGATACATTATTCGTTGATTTATCATAGAAACAATTATAATTATTGGGTGAAAAAAACACTTTGGCATTTTGGAGAATATTCAATTCAGCTTCCTTAAGCAGCCTGATTTGGGAATATTCAAACATTTCTTTGAAAGTAACATCTACTGAACAACTCGCTTTGGCCGCTAATGCTATTTTTCCGTGCCTCTACACATTACTCCATCGGTGAGAAAGTGGAACTCCACGCGTTGGAGAGTGATTATTATTTACTTTAAAGAAAACTGTTTTCGAATGTGAACGTGGTTTGTTCCGAACATCAGACGAAGACGCCATGATGTGTGATCAAGAAGAGTGAAGTGTCGTTGACGCAACAGTTGATAGTAAATCACTCAACTCTTTACTCGGGACCTCTTCAGTTAGTCCGCCATGTCGAGTCTTTAACACTTAACTGAACCTCAAGTCGCATCGCCTATATTGCAGTTGTCATAAGGAGAACCATCCATAGCTGACAGATAGATCTCTTTTCATGTGTTCTTACGCCAAACCATAGGATGTGAAATTCCATATATTAAGCAGCTTTAACATTTTGACAGCTATTCTGAAAATTAAAAAATGATATCTAGAGGCGGCTAAATCCGTATTAAACAAATATAATAGCTTTGACTATTTGATTCTAAATGATTTTAAAAGCTAGTCTAAAATTATTCTGATAAAAAAATGTTAATTTTTGTTATTTTTTATAAAATTGTATTGTAGCTAAAACATTTTAAATAATATTTTATACTATTTCTTACAATAAAAGTATTGGCATTTATTTGTCTTAGTATTATCATTATTTGAGCACCACGTCTTACCACCCATTCGGGTTATACGCATATGTACTAATTACTCTAACGTGTTTGGGATGAGGAAGGTTGAATCTAGTGGAAGTACACACGAATTTGCGTGGAAAAACATTTAATAAATACCCCCTTCAGTACAACCGACTGGGACTCGAATCCCGATCTACCCGTTATCGGCAATCCAATCTTTATCGAAAATGACGCCTTAAACCATTTGACCTCTGAAGCCGGTATTTTATTATTATTTTTAGACTCGGATATGTTTGGATGTGTAAACTCTTGGGAGGGATTAAATTAATAGAAAAGTGACACTTCGGGCACGAGAATCGAACTCGGGACTTTGGCTTTGTATGCGAATGCTCTACCCTTGAGCCATCTTGGCTCGTCACACCTTTCATTACACAGTGCACACTAACTAGCATAATTCATATCTTCCCACAGTGAGATTGCAGACACTAAATGTCGTCAAATGCTTGTCATATGGTTATTAGATACCAATAAATATGATTATATATATAATGTAAATTACTCAAGATTTTAGAATAATTTTACTAACTCCAATTTAGAATAAATTATCTTTCGCCTTATATATATATATATATAAGGCGAAAGATAATTTATTTATACATTATATTTATAATCATATATATATATATATACGGACCAGCTATTTTATAAAAATGAACATGTACAGTTTTATAAATGTAATGCGTGCATTGTTACATTCACCATATACATTTTATAATCGTATGGACTAGAGTCCATACCGTTTAATTTTTGTAACTGAGAAAAAGTAATCTAAAGCGATTTTCTTACCCATTAGGGGTTGATATTCCTAAAACTTACTTCCAAGTTATTTTGTTCAAATGTTGTTTGTTCATTTTAAAAGTGTCCAACTCCTAAATAAAGGTAAAGCAAATTAAAGATCAAAAAAGTCCTTCAAAATAAATATTTCTTTTATATCATACAAAATATCGTTATTTTAATCATTATGTTAACGGTACGTTACAAATACATTCAATGCCATACAAGACATGACCTTGAAAGTTTATTTCCATTGTGGAGTCATACTTTATTTATATAGTGGCTAAAAAGGATAAGTGAACCTTTAATACCCGCTTCGGTGGTCGAATGGTCTGAGGCGTAACTCTCGCAATAAACTGGACTTTCGGTGATGGGTATATCGGGATTCAAATCTCGATGGGGTATACTTAAGGTGTGTTTTTTATCTAATAATAATAATAATAATAATAATAATAATAATAATAATAATAATAATAATAATATTTAGCACCACGTCTTACTACCCGTTCGGGTTATACGCTTAAGTACTAATTACGCTAATGGTTTAGGAATTGGGAGGGTTGAATTTAGAGGAAGT
The DNA here is from genome assembly GCA_902155825.1 of Timema genevievae. Taxonomy (NCBI): domain Eukaryota; kingdom Metazoa; phylum Arthropoda; class Insecta; order Phasmatodea; family Timematidae; genus Timema; species Timema genevievae. The sequence continues at coordinate 118,803 of CABFWO010001711.1, forward strand.
GAACCCGCATTTACGTGAAGGGAGAGTGGAAAACCATTTAGGAAAAACCACCCCCAGTTCACCCGACCGAGATTCGAACCTCGATCTCCCCGTCCTCGGCGGTCGAGCTCAACACGACTAGCGCGTTAGCTAACTACGTCACCGAGGTGGGTGTTTTTTTTATCTAAATTGTTTCCCACTCTCTCTCCACCCAAATGTATATACATTTCCTTCAGACTCTACAATCCTTCCTCCTAATCCAATATTGTAAACATGTAGATAGCCCGAACGGGCAGTAAGACGCGGTGCCAAAAAAATCATTGTGTAGTCGTCCTTCCCAAATACTCCAAGTCTGGGACGGGTCCGGTGGGCTAAATTAACCCCAGTGGCGCCAAGTTACAACAGTGCTGGTAACATAACAAAACCAAATCCATGACAGAACAGAACTAGCCGGTTGGCAACACACGATGACAGACGAGTAAAAGAGCTCTTATTTTGCTTGGTCTGCACGGGCTACCTTCTGTTATGATTCTAGAATAGTCGCAGATTTAAAAAACAATAATAAATTATTTTACACTGGCAATTTAGAGATTAAAAATGTTCCGGTAAATTTTCCTCACTAGCGGCTTGCGGCTTATTAAGAGCTGGTTTTGAGGAGGTGAAACCTACAAAATAATACACATACAACTATCAAGTAGTGGATTAGGGGACGGGGGGAGGGGAAACACAAAATAGTCTGTTAGCAAATACGAAACCCAATTAAATAATAACAAATTACCTATGGACATTTTTCACATGACTGAATCTCAGGGGAAGGGGAAGTTTTTTTTTTAGCAACACGTCTTACTACCCGATCGGGCTATAAGCCTGAGAAAATATTCGTTAAGACTGAGACTGACGCCCTTGTTTGCGTGACCACAGGTAGGAGTGATAGATTATTAAAGTATAACTCTATTCAAATAAAGTGGTCTAATTCTCTGTCTAGCTACCTCTTCAAGCCGGTCAGGTTTAATACAATGCTATGGAACATCCTGTTTAAAACACTGTATCTAATTTGTAGTTTGCAAAAAAGAGCTTTAAAAATATTATTAAATATCGTCCTATATTAGCAATAGCAACATGTTATAGAATCATGTAATATTATGTGATCACCTCTGTGAGAGCTCCCAGTAAGAGATCCAAAGGTTCCGGGTTCTACCCCCAGATCTTTTTGTGAAGCAGTGGGTTTGTAACGGGGTCAACTCGGCCTCATGAGGACAGATGAGGAGCTACTTGAATAAAGAAATAGCGGTTCCGGTCTAGAAAACTGAGATTAACAGTTGGAGGGCTCTCTGTGCTGACCACATGACACTATCTACGCGCAGAAGTTGGCCCTATCTTGGACAACAGATGGCGGCTGTTCGGTTGGTATGGCTTGATGGCGGGCTGACGCTAAAAAGTAACATCCTGTTATAGTATTCATCCCTTTCGCCTGTGTATGGGGTAGGGGGGGATTTAGGGGTTCGGATGGGAAGCGGGTTTGGGGAGACTGACTAACTTAGGCTTTAGAGGCTATGTGTCCGCATTTGCGTGTAGAGAGAGTGAGAAGCAATTGGGGGAAGAGGGGGAACCCCGTCCTTCCCCTCCTCGGCAAATCAAACTAAATGAGTTTGACACTAGTGCGGGCACTAGAATTTGTGGATGAAGTAATCTCAACAGGGAATAAGAAGAATACTAGTGGTTTAGAAAATATAATTAATTTCTCTTCAACTTCCACAATAATTTCTCGGTATCCCCAATCTCGGACAAAGTTCATGTTAAAAAAAACCACACGTTATAACAAATAAGTTTGCTAACATAGCATTAGGGATAGCAAATGGTAAGGGTTTGTTTTTATAACGAAAAGGGAGGTGGAAGCGCCCCTCGATAAACTTTCAATTTGCAACTATTTAAATGAGCCAAAATTGTAAGGTGCCACGTTGCCAAGAAACTGGGGAATTCTTAGGACAGAGAATACAAGTTCCACCGCGAGATTTACTCTCACTTGGAAATTCAAATCTTCAAGGTATTGTCTAAAAGAACTATTTCTTTGGTGCTGGCAAGGGAACAAGGTTCTATTCTTGAAAATCCTTTTCCAAATCAGATGGAATTCCTTGAGTAAGGTAGAAAACAGTTTGATAAAATAATACTTAAATCATGTCACCCCAACTTAAAGGTTTTATAAAATTTACTATTTATTTTGACACCACGTTTACTTAAACGTTCGGGCTGAACTTATAATCGAACCCTGACCTAACCATTATCTGCAAACCAGACGAGATTGATGTCTTAGTACTTACGCCCACAGATTCATGTTAAAGTTGAGTAAGCTCGATGTTAACGTAATTACTATCCTTTAATTTGAATTAGCTAGTAGCTAGAAGGCATACAACCCGAAAGGACAGTATGACGTGGTGCTAAAAACAATTGGCTAGAGTAGTACTAAGGGTGGTTTTCCTTGGATGGTTTTCCACTCTCCCTCCACGCAAATGTGGGTACACTCCCTCTAAAATTCAACCTTTCTCATCCCTAACTCATTAGCGTCATTAGTACATAGACGTACAGCCCGAACGGATAATAAAATGCGGTGCTTAAAAAAATAAATTATACTGTTAAATTTTGAAGTTCTAGCGTTAACACGTCATATTATACTCACACAACCCAACAATCACACATAAATTTAGTTTTATTTATAAGGTTGTGTCATTTGCTACTCTGTAGTGTTAGCTGTATTTTCATTAGAGTAGTGATTGGTTTGTATGGATACATACCCAGGCTATGTAAATGTAAGCTCAAATTATATAAATATGTTTAACGTTACTTACGATTTTCATTGATCAAAGAAACACTTTTTGCTAACTAATATGAATACAAATCAACCAAACCATAAACACAGGTCCACTGAATTATAATATGAATTTTCTATTTGGATTTGATATTTGAATTCATATTCTAGGTTTTCCTTTTTTTTAAATTCAAATAATATGTCATTGAATTAAGATTATTATATGGATCATGTTTTTATTTTTTATGTTTTTTTAATCAGATTTCAAGTTTTAAAATTTTGCTCACCTCTTGAGTGGTTCCTTTACAATTTCATCAAATTTTAGCTTCTATCCAATTGTTAAGTACTACAAATTATCTGGGCATACATATATAATATACAAACACCATTCTTTTATTCATATAAATAACATAGCTAGTTGTGCGTTATCATAATCTATTAATGAGCACTTGGTATTAAATACAAATATCAGAATGTAAGAAATCGACATCAATAAGTTTAATGAATATCAACACACAATGTGTACGGAAATGTCCGTAAATTCATTTAATTTAAATTAGATGAAAAATGACACGTGGACACAAAAATCGAACTCGTAACCTTTTCTTAGGTCCTAGGTTTGATTACCTTGTCTATGTGTTATTTTTTAATTAATTTAAATTAAATAATTAAGTATATTAATATAATGGAAAAATAACTTTTTCAAACACATTAACGCTAACCCTTCATTTAGTTGTTAATATCAAATAAAACGTAGTTTTTAATCAAATTTAGTGAAACTGGTCTTGAAATGTAAAGGTATGAAATATTAGCTTGTATTTTGCTTTGGTGTTTATGCCTGAGTGTTTCAATCAGTTTTAACAGGTTTTTTTAAACATAATATTCGAAATTAGAAGTGAACAATCTACTGTTTGGAACTCATCAAGTGTACGGGATGACCTCTAAGAAAAAAATTAGTTTATAGTTTATACCGTTTAAAAAAAATGATCTTACGTGTGTCATTTATTTCAGAGTGACAAATTGATTTTAGTAGCTATTTTACCTTGGGGTAAGTTCATCCATCTGCTCTCCCCCCGTCAAACCCCCGTCAAACCCCCAAAACAATTTATAATGTAGGTAATAGGAAGAGGGGTATAAGTTACCTTTCCTACCTTCTGACGCCAGCGCTGTGTGCAGAAGTGAGGTATGACATTGTTGCGTCATCACCGCTGAATAATCCCAAAAGATGCACTACGGTAACAAGAAGAACACCCCACAGAAAGAGAAGGTAACCAATCTTACCGCCAGACTCGTCACCCTTGCGTTCCCTTTGACTTGGTTCCCGACATTGTGATGGGTTGCGATCGCACTCACACATACATACACGCTCCAGTTTCACCTTGATCCAAACCCGCCCCCCGTATTTTATCGAGTGTATCAATATTGTCACCCAACATGTACGCCGCACAACAAGTGGAACAGACTTACTAACACATGCACAAGAAAAGGGTTTTCAAGAAGGGAAAAAAAAGAGAGGAGGGGTTGTTATAATTAGAATAGAAGCGGGATTTAGAAGGTCCGGCGGGCGGACGGACCAACAGAAGAAGCCGCCAAAAAATAACTGTAGAGGGAAGAGGGGGGTGATGGAGTAAGTTATGTTTGTGTGTCCAAGTCACACTTGAAGAGAGTGTTGCAGTCCCGACTAGTAGCATTGTGCGGTAACTGGGACAATGTGTAGGTGCTTGTTAGGTGTAGTTGGACGCTGTGTGGGTGCTTGATATATGTAACTGGAATGTTGCACGGGTGCTTGTTAGGTGTAGGTGGGACTTGATAGATGTAACTGGGACGTTGTGTGGTTGCTTGATAGATGTAACTGGGACGTTGTGTGGTTGCTTGATAGATGTAACTGGGATGTTGTGTGGATGCTTGTTAGGTGTAGGTGGGACGTTGTGTGGGTGCTTGTTAGGTGTATGTGGGACGTTGTGTGGGTGCTTGTTAGGTGTAGGTGGGACGTTGTGTGGGTGCTTGTTAGGTGTAGCTGGGACTTTGTGTGGGTGCTTGTTAGGCATAACTGGGACGTTGTGTGGTTGCTAGTGGGTGCTTGATATATGTAACTGGAATGTTGCACGGGTGCTTGTTAGGTGTAGGTGGGACGTTGTGTGGGTGCTTGTTAGGTGTAACTGGGACTTTGTGTGGGTGCTTGTTAGGCAGAACTGGGACGTTGTGTGGTTGCTTGATAGATGTAACTGGGACGTTGTGTGGGTGCTTGTTAGGTGTAGCTTGGACGCTGTGTGGGTGCTTGATAGATGCAACTGGAATGTTGTGCGGGTGCTTGTTAGGCGTAACTGGGGTGTTGTGTGGGTGCTTGTTAGGTGTGGCTTGGAAGTTGTGTGATAACGTGTTAGGTGCGGCTTCAGAGGTTTTTGTTAGTTCAGGTGTTCTAAAACAGGGTATGTTTAACAAATTAATGCATGATTTATTTTTACACTATATATTACTTCCACTTTGGCTTATCCATATATTTACACTGCCAGTGCTATATTTATTTAGCACCGCGTCTTACTATCCGTTCGGGTTATACGCTTAAGTACTATTTACGCTAATGGGTTAGGAATTGGGAAGGTTGAATATAGAGGAAGTTAACCTGCATTTGCGTGGAGGGAGAGTGGAAAATCATTTAGTAAAAACCACTCCCAGTTCACCCGACCGAGATTCGAATCTCGATCTCCCCGTCCTCGGCTAACTACGCCACCGAGGCGGGTCCGTCAGTGCTATAGATGAGGAGTTGTGAATAAGAGGAAATAAACCAACATTTTCATTAAGAGGAATGTGAAGCCATTTGAATCCCGAACTCCCCCACCATTGGTAATCCAATCTATTGAGAGAGTGAAGCTTTATAGTATTCGACTATGCAACGATCGAAGCGGGCTCTATAAGCTAGGGATGTGGAGGGGAAGTTTAGTGATACACGGAACTTAGGCGGAAACAAAGATTTTCACATAAAACAAATGACAGTCAAGCATGACTATAGTTTAAAAGAGTTTTTCTCCATGACTAACTGGTGTGCTCTTAATCTAAGGCAACTTTAAAACGAGGAACAAATATTAAGATGACCATCATCTTTGATCTCCGCAGCTTCAGAATAGTTCATTTCGGTGGAACAGTTTGAGTGTGCTGTGTCTTACCTCAATGTGGCACTCTACTTCTAAGGTCATTCTGATTCTTCCACGTTCTCTAAAGTAATAGATGGGTTAATGTTTATTGTTATATTCATATCCAATGGCTTTTATAGATATACGTTACAACCTGTAGTTTTTAAATTGATCATCACGTCCATGTCTACATGGATTTCTTTCTTCAATCTAATGTTCATATGTAGGACCTTATCTGACAGTTACCAGACTTACTTTCCCGTATTCATATGTCAATTCATGTGATCTGCAGTTGTCACTTTTGATTGTTCTTGCAAATACCTATGAAATAACAATAATAGTATAGGAAAATTCTATCAATGCTGGCTAAAAATGATGTGTTAGTATTTTCTACAAGGCTCTACCGATAAAAATTGAACTCTAGCTACGCTATATACTAAAATTTCCTTACCATCACCAAATCATGCACAAAAACAAAACACAATATCAACAGCGCTATTTTAAAATAATTTAAACACGTGTTTTATAAACAGAAGTTTACCATTAAAGGTTACCGGTAAAAAAAAAGGGAAAGTCAAATTACACAAATTTTCCAGGACGACTTTTATAACCCCATAAGGACCCCAGAAAATATTTTTTAAATTAATTTAAATATGAAATTGACCTCTTTTAACCATAATCTAAAGTGCATTAGGAAGGTATCATGGTTGTCTAACAGATGGCACCACTAACTCAATTCGAGCTAAAATTGGACTTATCCCTTTTCCCCTGTACCCTTCAATTATTACGTTTCTTTTTATATTCAACATTGTAATGTGTAGATGCCGAATATGGTGAACATAACAAAATATATTTGAAATATAAAATTAACACACATGTTAACAATTTCTTCACACCAGGGAAACATGCATGTATCTGCATGTGTATGTATATAATTCACTACCCTTGAAAATCGCAACAGACTTCCGTTTTGATCCCAATAGCTTCATAATATTGTCCCAAACTAACCTAAGTGACGCTTTTGATTATATTAATATCCTGTTGAGTTGCTAAATATATAACTTGTAGATAATTAGCTGAACTTTTATAGTAATTTCCACAAAATTTAGATAAGCTGTGTTTTCATATTCCATAAGTTGATTGAGTAATTTAAAAATAACGGAAATGGAAAGGTTGTTGTAGTTGTTTTATAGTATGTGTTATAAGTAGAGTTCGGTCGGTATAACTCGATCGCAGGTGAAGACGTTACTAACCTCGACTAGCATACATGTGGAAATCAGGAAAAGGTTCCTAAAGGCATGTATATGGAGCGTTGAGCTTAATAGATGTGAAACATGGGCCATTGGTGCAACGGAATAAAACTTGGTGCTACAGAAGAATGTTGAAAATATAAAATATAATTACATAAGTGCAAATAAAAGTAAACGAAGAAAGGAAACTTTGGAAAAGAATACAGCAAAGAAGAGTTCACATGGTAGAACGTATGCTGACACATGATAGTTTGATGAATTTAATTATTATAGAAAGAAATGTGGAATGGAGTAATTCAACATGGAAACCAAGACTGGTGTACATGAATCAGATAGCGAACAATGTTGGTAGAAGAAGGTACAAAGATGTTAGAAAATTTGGCCCAGGATAGACAAAAGTGGAAAGCTGCAGCAAACCAATATCTCAAGATTTTTGACCTAATTATAATGATAATCATAATGACAGTGACGATGTTCTTCATAAACGCTTAGTATTATTATATTAAAAAATATATACAGGTTGCCCAAAAATTATCTTTACAACTTTTATATTAAATCAAATAACGAACCAATTAACACTCATAGAATTACTAATCAAGGAAAAGTAAAATAAGAAAACCCTAAGGTGCTTTTTTTTACTAAGTTGATGAAGTTACAACCGTTCAATATGAGCACCATTAGTGACTCGCAAAACATCCAAGCAATAATCCAAATGTTGCCATTATAAATATAATTTTCGTATATTCTGTATATTCTAGCATGACATTTAAATATAAAATAAATTGAACATCTGGGTAAATACAGAAGCTCGCTCCTGCATAAAAATCAAAGTATTTTAATTGTAAGACATACCTTTTCTTTGACGATAGACGTCTAGGTTTTTCAATAACAGCAGTTTTTTCAATAAACATTAATGCACACCAACACACACCAATAAAGAGAAAGCATAATATCTACTACATATTAGAGGTTAAAAAAAACAACTGATCTGTTCCTTATTTTCTCACCCCTTCAAACAGATTGTTTTAACTGTCAGAAGTTTAAATAAAAAAAACAAAGTTTATCAAGTCGGAAACTAGCCTCACCGATGCATCACACGAACTGTCCAAGAGAAAAAAAAACCCCGCGTGACCACAAATGTTGACCCGGGCCTGACAGCCTCGCACCAATCGGTCACGACACATCTGACATCCGAGCTTCGTCCGATCTTACCGACTCTTGCAGATCTAGACTTCCAAGCCAAACCTTTCCAAACAATTTTTTTTTGTTTTCTTCCATTCGCGTCTTTCCACCCCTCTCTGATCCGGGAAGGAAAAACATCTGCGGTAACATCTTTCAACATCTGCATTATTTCCCTTATTTACCACAGCGGTGAGGTTCCATATTGATTCAAGAGGTTTCCTAGGAGTGTAAACAATTCCTAATGAGAATAATAAGAGGTAAAATAGCAAATGTATGAAGAATGGTTTATTAAGTCAGCCCCTTGTAAGCCAAAATATACAATAAGGGCTAGTAGCTACATTATCTAATGTCGTTCAGTGTTCGTGTGGTCTAAAGGCGTCCCTCGCAATTGACTGGAACTGCCGATAACGGGGAGATCAAGATTTGATTCCGGATAGGGAATGCTGAGAATAGTTTTTCCTAAATTTCTAAATAGTTTTTCACACTTTTCCTCTACGAAGATGCTGGTACCGTTCCTCTATATTCAACCTTTCTCATCCCTAACACATTTGCCTAATTAGTACATAAGCGTATAACCTGAAAGGGTAGTGAGATTCTGGTGTTAAAAATACCTATATTATTACTACAATGGGATATTTATTGTTCACGTTAGAAATCGACAAGTTGTCTAACCACAAGACTTACAAACTAGCTTGTTTCTTGAATACACAGCACATAGTTTCTAGTCTATGAATTCATCACCGCGAGAGGGGAACCCTGATTTCCCCATCATTGACAGTTCAGTCTATTGCGATATTAACGCCTTAGAGCTGGCAGGGAGGGAGGGGACGACTCTGCCGCCAATCCCCACAATTGGCAAATTGGCTAATAAAGTGTGGTGAATTTGAGTTTACCAGTTCTCACGCTAAAATAAACTTTTACCCGATGGCGTTTGCTGGTTGTAAATAAATTTACTGCATATTATTGGAATAATTCCGCGTGCGCATCGAGTTCACATATTCAGCCAATGTTTCTATAGCTTGTGAAACAAAAGGATAGTCGAATTTGGCATTAAACTGTCTTAAATTTTCAATCCAAACAATTTTCACAATTGGAATCTGAAGCGGTTGTAACTGAGTGGTCAACGCGTACAACTTGAATAAAACCGTCCAAACAGTGTGTGTTGTTTTAAATTTTCGATTGAACAACCTAAATTCTCAATTTTTACTTGTTGAGGCGAATTCCACGTCTGACTCGCCACACTTGTGGCTACATTGAAAAATATGTTGCCCACCTCACCGTTAAACCATTCAGCCTCCCAAGTGGGTAATTTATACTAGAGATTTAGTCACTTAAGAATAGGCATACTAATATTCTAAACTGCTGCCATCAAAAATTGGTTTAAACTGCATCCCATGATGACAGTTGAAACGTTTATGCGGGCTATAAAATTCAAAGTTGTGTTGAAAGAATGGTAGTAATTGTACATTGTTCAATAAGACTCGATGAGCTCAAGTTTGTGCAAACCAACATTTGTAACGGGGAAAGTGCGTTCAGAACACTTTGTTTGAATGTCAGTCTGGACAATATTCATAAGAAGATCCTTATCTGACAGTCAGAAAATTTACTAGATTTACTTTCGCGTATTCATAAGTTAAGTAATGTGAGTTACAGCTGTCACTTTGGATCGATATTATCAATACCTATAAAATAACAATAATAAAATAGTAAATGCTATAAATTATGGATATGGACTCGCACAATCCTGTGAGTGTGAATGGTAGCGACATGACACCGCTGGCGCACAGTCCTGTGAGTGTGAATGGTAGCGACATGACACAGCTGGCGCACAGTCCTGTGAGTGTGAATGTTAGCGACATGACACAGCTGACGCACAGTCCTGTGAGTGTGAATGGTAGCGACACGACACAGCTGGCGCACAGTCCTGTGAGTGTGAATGGTAGCGACATGACACAACTAGCGCACAGTCCTGTGAGTGTGAATGGTAGCGACATGACACAGCTAGCGCACAGTCCTTTGAGTGAGAATGGTAGCGACATGACACAGCTGGCGCAGAGCCCTCTCAGTGTGAATCCAACTTTACAAGTACTCTTCTCTTCTTCGGATCCACTAGTTCTCTAAACATATTTCCACATTATCCAGAACTGATGGACAGGCCAACAAAAAGAAAGCTTTCGCAAATTCTCGCGGAACCTCGGACACGGGTTAGCAGAACCCTGGTTGGGAATACTGATATAGAAGGTAGTCATTCTTTCTCGATATCGAGTGTTGATCTAGTGGATTGCGCTCATTACACTTAATAGGGAGCCACAGGTTCAATACCCATCGTGTGCATTGATGTTTTTTCAACACTAGTTTATTACACCTTTTACAATATAATTCTTGTCCATTAGGTTATAAAATATTTATATTATCATCCTCTATATTTAGATTTTCGACTTTTTTGTAATCGCGCCTTACAACCCGTCTAGACTATCTGCCTATTTACACCATTGGGGTAAGGATGAGAAAGCTAGCATTAAAAGAAAATATGGCTGTATTCACGTAGAGGGGAATCTGGGAACAATTTAAAGGGTAAAAAACACTCGCAGTACACTCTGAATCAAGTTCAAAATAGGCAAAAAAATAAATTGTGCACTCTTAGATTATTCATGCCGTCATAAAGTTCCTGATAAATAAATTTGTTTGTAGGTTAAACTTAACAGTTTGGTTTGTTTGTTTGTTTGTTTGTTTGTATGCATGTATTAGCTAATGACATTCCAGTAAAACATATTTTATCTAGAATAAGTAGAGGGTAAGTAATTAACTTAAAACAATATTTAATGATTGCCAATAAATACTAAAGGCTAAATTGTAGCGTTAATGATTTCATCACTGAAGGAAGTTTGAACAAAAATAATTGTATTATTATAGCCAAAATATTTATTTTAACAGGCACTTTCTGAACCAAATCATACATCTATCTATATAAATTTTTTTAGCACCGGGTCCTACTACTTGTTCGGGTTATACGCTTATATACTTATTACGCTAATGATTTTAGGGATTAGGAAGAATATATTCAGAGAAAGTGTACTTGCATTTGCGTGTAGGGAGAGTAGAAAATCATTTTGGGAAAACTACCCTCAGTACACCCTACCAAGATTCGAACATCGATCTTACTGTCATTGGTAGTCTAGTCTATTGCAATAGTAGCGCTTTAGACCATGCAGCCACTGAAGCGGGCATCTATCTAATAGGTAGACCTATTTATATATCAGTATAAGTAAAGTATAAATATATATATATATCATTCCAAGATTCATGGCTATCTTAATCATAAAACAAACACATCAACCAGTCTTCCGGATGTTAATTTATGCCTTTGAAAGAGGAATTTAACAAAAAATTTTTGGCTGAGCCAGAAATAGAACCCGGGACCATTAGTTCAGTAGAAATATGCACTACCGACTAAGTGAAGGTATTGAACAGTTGTTAAAATTGTTTTCTAATGTAATGTAGAGTGATCTAATACTCTGTTTGAAGTAGATTATTTAATATGTCTGGTGTATTACAATTTGAAGTTAAATTTAACTAAAAATGTATTTATACTACCCTCGATTTGCTTGTAAACTATTCATAACTTATTTCTAGTATTTGGAATCTAGACAATGTGTATTATCATTTAATTGTGTTCGCTTCCTCCAATTTAGTTCATGATGTTTAAATTATTGCTTAGTCTGGTAGACTCTATTCATAGGATATATCTATAATGTAATCGGTAAAAATAGGACTGATACCTTTTTTTGTTGAAGGGAGTGTACCTGTAAGCTTTTCCTCAATCTGTGGATGAAGTTGTATCCCCCCTCCCCCTTCTAGAGGGGGCACGAACAACTTGTTGATGTTTCTCAAGAACGGAGTACACATTTTTAAATCAGAAAGTACAAATATAAAAAATGAATAATAATATACTATATAAGGATTTGAATTTGTATTGTGAATATACTTAACATATTTAATATTTATGATGAATTTTTGAAAACAGGACTTCATTTTAAGTCTTGATAAATTAATATAGCCACAGCTCCCTGTCATTTCATGATGTATTTAAATATTAAAATTAGTTCTGTGATTTAAATTTCTAATCTATTTCTGGGGCTAATAAAATCCAAGAAAACTTAGGAAGAGGTTATTATTAGTTTTATAAAAGCTGTCAAGCTATGCCTTTAGACTGGTCTAGTAAGCTTATAATGAAAATCAGAAACATGATTTATTTGTAACATAGCACTACCAAAAAACATTAAAATCCACAAGGATTTGGGACATACCAATGTTAAGGTTAATTGTTTCTGGTATTTTCAATCACAGTCCAATTTTCATAGGAGAGGCCTTATCTGACAGCTAGAAAAATTTATATAAATTCAATCTCACGTATTCATACGTCAAGTCATATAATCTGCAGTTGTCACTTTTGATAGATATTATCAAAATAACATTAGTTATATGGTAAAACGTTATCAACTTTGGCTGAAAAAACTGCTTTTATTTTCTAAAAGTCCTTTCCAATGAAAATCGAACTAAAAATATAATTTGTATTGAAATATATTTTTCCCCCTGGCGCTATCTTGGTCCTTCGTGTTCCATCGCTCTATTCATTTTGATTAACATAGAACAGTTACCAAATAAAATGTCCCTAAAATATTTGTTACTTTTAATAGTTCGTTTTAGCAATACTAACTATCCGAACTCAACTTAATATTTTATTTATTGACGTATGGAAAGTTAGGTTTCCATATAGTATATGTTAGTATTTAAAGTGGCCCCACTGTATATCTTGAGGAATTACAAGTAATGTTATGTAACATTAATCTGTAACATATGAAAGTATATTATTAACTGTATATTACTGGAAAACATACAAAAATGTAATTTTAATTTTAATGGTATGTCCTACCTAATGTTAGGTGTGTTGCTTGTGAATAATAATGCGTTTTGATAGTTCTAAGTTACAAATGAAACATGTTTCTGACTTTGAGTACAAGTGTACTATACCCGCCTAGTTGACAGTGAACTGTGGCTGAGATGTGCTATTGGTATTTACATTGAGCCGCAGAGTTGCGGAGCGGTCCCGTCAGCTGTCATAACGATGCCATGCCATCTCCTGGGCGTAGCTCCTCATGGTTCAGTCAGACTTCCACAGAGCCAACGCACCACCATCCTACTCCCGCACCGAGGGGGGTCCACGAGGAACAAATAATAACAACCCTAACGGGTCCCCTAATCACCACAATATTGACAACCCATTTGATCTCGGAGATTGTAGCCCAACATCTTTAACTCTCAAGAAAATAAATCTACACTTTACCATTTGATGCACTTTACCGAAAATTGTTGGCCAATGTAGACCTTTTTTTTATAAAATTAAACAAATCTTCAAAAAATGTTAAATGAAAAGCACGCCTTGGAACATGTCATCTTTAAAACTGGAGGATTAGTTTTCCCGCGAAATGTCGGCTCATTTGGTCGACACACGGATCACTACTCTCGACACCAAGGTGGTATTACTATAATTATTATTATTATCACTCAAACGCGGAATGTCGGGGATTTGCTCGTTGTAATAGGATGAAGATATGGATTTATCAACTGTCAGATTGATGGGATGTAGATGCTCTCGCAAAAAAANAAAAAAAAAAAAAAAAACCAATTGAGGACGGACCGGGCGTGCTTGCGGGTGAACGTGGGACCTATACTAACTACACTGAAGGAAAACCAACCCCCTCCCAACAACCCCCGCGCGCCGCTTCCAAGCTTGTGGAGGTTGTCATAGTAACAGCCTTGGACCACGTGCGTTCGTTCACACTAAAAACACCTTGCCACTACTAAAAAGGATTTTTGACTGATTTGATTCCAATCCGATGGTTTTTATCGGTTCTCATTTTCTGTTTCGCCCTAAGTGTATTGCTATTTACCGTCCAAGAACGTTCTGTTCATGGAGAAGTGGAGGATCGGGGGATGATTTTATTTCTAAAGTAACTAAAAGGTGCAACAAAGATACGATACACTTAACTGAGTGGGTTGGGTGGTCTCTGAATACTTATCTACAGTCCGACAACTAGAAAGTTTGTTTATCACCGTGTATTACTACCCGATATGTTTATATACTATATGTACTAATTACACTAATTTACAAGGGTTGAGGAAGGTTGAATTTAGTTGAAATATGTCCGCATTTGCTTGGAGGAAGATTGAAAAACCATTTAGGGAAAACCACCCAGAGTACATCCGACCAGGATTGGAACCCCGATCTCCCCATCATCGGCAATTCGTTCTATTGTCAGAGTGACGCCTCTTATACCATGCGACCACCGAAACGGGCTAAGAAAAGTAAATAAATCAATTTTAACATGTTCATACTTCAAGTAATGTGATCTACAATCGTCAGTTATTTGTTATCCATGAAGAGTGAGTGGTTTGGATCGTGTTAACTGCCTGTCTACGTGATCAAGGCATTTCAGAGGTTGGTTACACACAAAGACCAGATCTTTTCCCACGCTCAAGTGTCTAACTGGTGATATGAGAATGTCTAGTAATTTAAAGCATATTAAATATTAATATTTATATAATGACTATAGCCTGTTGCATTACAATATGTTTTGATTCGCGTCAAACAGTTTTTTTAATTGTATTGTATTTTTAACTTATTACTTTAAACCACGGTTAAGACGCGGGAATACAAGAATACTTTTAAACGAGGAGATAAAGAAATTTAGCAAACGTGTAAGTGATAAAGTAGTCAGATTTTACCTTGAAAATCTAATATCATTTATGTCGCTGGTTCTAAATTATTGAACCTATTTCACTTTAAATTATATAATACAAATTTATTTCGTATCTAATTAATAATACGAATAATAATATGATAATGGAATTATTTTTATAAGTCATTGCTCAAAACATAGATTTTTTTATTTTCTGAATAAAAAATATATTATTGGGGGAGGGGGGGAGCCCTTTCTAGCGACGACCATGATAACACTTTTGCCACTATTATTAACTGGTTTGTATCTCTAGGAAGAAAATAATTTACTGAGTGATAAAAATCCGTAGCACAACTTCCTTCGGAGAGGAAGTGAATCCGTCAGTCCCATGTCGATTGTGGCATGTAAAAGAACCCTGGAAAGTATGTTAAAATATCTTTAAAAAAAAGGTAAATTATTTATCTCTCGTTCGTAGAAATCCATTGTGGTGGGTGGGGTGGGTGATAACTTTCTTCACCTAAATTAACCTATCACAAAACTGCCACATGGAATAGCCAGAGTGTTGAAGCTTTGTTGCGGCCCAATGCTCCATATCAGAAATTAGAGGAATTAAAAATTATTATATAAAATAGCACTTATAATAATAGTCAAATGTTGTCAATGTAGATCACAAAGAAATATTTTTGTATTTTCTAAACTATCCTTTCAAATGCGTTATCACCATACTTTCAAAGCCACCGTATTTACATATTTTATGTTTCATAAAAAAACATTTTAAACCATAAATACCTTGTAAATTTAATATATTTATTTTATTTTAGCTACTTTGGAAATAGTTTTTACTGTGTAATATAGATGGCCGTGTGTTTTACGTGAAATAAGATTTACTATAACAAATCTTAGTACTACTCTTTTGTGTACAAAAATGTTATTTATGCTGAAAGAGTATACCTTATAAGTTATAACTAATCCATGACTATTCTTCCACGGTAAACACTGTAGAGGCATTGTCCTAGATATTCCTCTTTCCTTTCTGTTTCTTCCATCCTGTCCTGATCAGGTAGTTCTGCCTCACTCTTGCTAGGAGGTCCCATTTGGCTGAATTTACAACTGCGTAAAATTAGTCATTGTGAAACAGAGATAATAATACAGTGATTTGATAAATAGCCTACTTTTGGTTGGCTCGTAAAACTTTAATATGGAATTTCGACTTAAAATTTTGCCCAATTAGCTCGGCTAATTGTATCATATTAAAAAAAACTTTGACAGAAAACATGTTTCAATTTTGGTCATAATCCCTTCAAATCTATTTTTTTAATTCTTCTTTAAAATTTTGGATCTGTCTTATTGTTCGTGATAGGTTTTTGAATTTTGAATGGTTAAATTTTAAAAAAATATTATAAGATTATTATGTTTCAATTAAAGTAAAACTGGTAGGGTTGATGTAGTGGTTACCTCCCTTGAATTTTATCCAAGAATACGGGGTTCGACTCCCAGCACTAAGGACGTTTTTTCAATATTAGATTTTCATTGTAGATTATCTATCACCTTCCCGCAACCCCCGTGCCAATCATTTATAGAGTAAGTGGCTCTAGGTCATTTGCTGAACGGGCCACTAAAAAGATACCAAAGTTTGGACACTCTCAAGATCGTAACTATAGGAAGCAGAAAAAAAGTATATAAAGCTAAAATACAAGGGAAAAAGAGAAAAAGTCAAAATTTAACTCAAATTGGGTTGGTGCTTCCATCTGTTAGACAATAGTGAAACCTTTATAATGCACTTTAGTTTATAGTTAAAGGAGATGTATGTCATATTTAAATTATTAATTTTTTGAAAGTATTTTCTGGTTTTTTTTGGTGGTGTTTGAGATATTTAAGTCGTTGAGCTGGAAAATGTGTGTAATGTGACTTTCCAACTTTTTTCCCCCCTGTACCGTTCAAATGGTATTTACTATGTATTCTTTTAGAAAATAAGTTCAAATCAATTACGCTCAAAATAGTTGGACAAATTCAAACTTTTCTTAAATATTTTGAAATATAATTTGTACAGTCAAAATTATTTGCTTGAATAAAATGGTTAATGTAATTTGTATTACTTTCTGAGGTTTCAAAATGTATAAAATAATTGTTTTTAAGTCTATCGCCTTAACTAAATATTAATACAAATTAGTTTATTCCCTTTAAAATTTCATGTCCAAACAAAATAAGTTTCCTTTTTCAGACCATTTTGCCATGAATCGTATTCAATTCGCAAACTTTTTTTATTGTGTGCCAAATCTTTAGTAGACACCATTTTCAGAAAATATATTTTAATAATTAATGAAAAGTTTTGAGCAAAATAAATTATTCACGTTAATATTTCAAAATTAATAATTGTTGATATCTTACAGGACCAAAACAATCATTAAAGATTTTCCCAAGCTTACATAGAATTTGGTCTAGTTCTTACAGTCAGTTAGAAAGCTGAAAAAAAAAATTGTATGACTAAAATATTTGAAATGAATAATACTCTCTCTCTATGAAATAAGTAGAAAACTTAAAGGATAAACATAATATTATTTTAATTTAAAATATAGTTTTACTTTGTTGGTTAAGTCAGTTGCGTTGAGTGAACTGTACATAGAATAGAATAAAAAAATTAATTATTTTAAAACAGTTCCTTACACTATCATGTTAATATATTATTATTGTTAAACTATAATGTTAATAAATACTAATTTTACCCCTTTCTTAGTCAGAAGTAAGTTGGACCAAACTTCTCTTTGGTCAAAGCTTCGTAGTCTTTATGGAAATTTTAACTACATGATTTAAATTGAATTGTACGATCCAATTTTCATATGAAGAGCTAGAAAATAACTAGTTATAAAAGCTACTAGGTCTACTTTAATGTATTCACACGTCAAGTCATGGTATCTCAAGATGTCACTTTTGATAGACATTGTCAACACCTACAAAATAACACTAATAATATAGTAAAATGTTATCAATGATGATGAAAAAATACATGTTTGTAATTTATAAATGATTCTTCCTAAGAAAATTAGACCGTATTTGAACCCGAAACATTAATACAAACAGTATATAAATATATAAATGGGGAGATTCAGGATCGAATCCCGGCTGGGTCTATTGAGGGTGGTTTTTCCTATATCGTTTCCCACTATCCTTCCACGTAAATGCGGGCAGATTACCCCTAAAGTGCTTCCTTCCTCGATTATACCGTATAAGATTAACTATCATACTTTATTAATAGTATATAAATCCATACACATACATATATAGAATGTTTAGAGAACCTAAATAGCTATTGCTGACTGCATGGTATAAGAGTCACCGGCTAAGAAACGTATACATGTTATTGAGAGTCTTTCCTGCACAATTATGGATTACCTTAAGCGTGGACTTTTTTTTCGTGTGCACTTTTGGCCCAATCAAAATAATTAGATGCTTAATCAATTGTTAATATTCGAGTTAAGTTTTTGTACTGACTACTAATTTCTTGAAATTTAAGTTGGTGGAGGAAAATATTTCTATTGTATTCCGCTCTCCTTAAGTACATTTGAGTTTGCCACCATAGTATGTCCTGTCTTTTTTTTTTCTTGGCAGCCAATATTAATTTTTCCCTGTTCATTGCGTGTGTCATCCACCGAAGTACATAATTTATTAAGCAAAATATGGTTCGCAGTAATGTTAAGTTTCGGCTCGATGTTCAGCTCGAGGCTCGGCTCACTAGTCTGGATTCAGCTTAAGACGTTCAGGATTGTCCCCACTGATAGGAAACGAAACTAAATCCTGAAGGCCGGGGCTTGGACTCCCGTTTGATTGAACTGTCTGTGTTTTCCACATCGTGATTTCTCCAGGAAAATCCTGAAACCTGTCCTTGAAATGCATTTTGAATATTATGTTCCCCTAAGTTATATAGCATAAGTCGTCAAGATAAAAAAAAACTTTTGCTAAAAGGATAAGGAATGTTGCGGAAAACGTTGCAGAGATTATCTGCGGCACATATCTTTCTGTTAAAGAACATACAAGTTTCAGGTCTAACTTTCTTCCTCTATGGTTTTCATTTGAATAGTGATCTCGCAAACTTGCACCAACAACATAAACTTTTTCTTCATGTGAACTATTCATAAACTCCATTCACGGTAGGAATTACTCTCTGAAAGGTCTTTTTTCCTACCAATATCCTACTATATAATAGATTTCTGGTAGGGGAAAAGGCCTTTCAGAAAACAATTCCTACGGTGAACAGAATTTATTACCAGTGAAATAAAATAAATTAAAACTTTTTTTTTCTGGTAGGACGGTATATCATAAGTTTTATTTTCGTAACTAGCACCTATTGTTCACTAAAATTAAGTTGTTTAATCAAGACAGGATGAAACG
The DNA here is from genome assembly GCA_902155825.1 of Timema genevievae. Classification (NCBI taxonomy): domain Eukaryota; kingdom Metazoa; phylum Arthropoda; class Insecta; order Phasmatodea; family Timematidae; genus Timema; species Timema genevievae. Next base: position 138,274 of record CABFWO010001711.1, read on the forward strand.
GAAATGATTTGTGGTGTTGGATATTTAAATATACTATAAAATTATACAGGGAAGAATAATGTTTAAACAAACATAGTTGAGGTTTTTAAAGTTTATGAAGATCACCTAAATTAAGAAACAAAACATCCTTAGTCATATTTCCCATGTGATAGTCTCTCCCAATAGAATTGTTTCTTTGTATCTAGGTTTGTAAGTTCAATTTAGTTTAGTTTATGAAGAGGTTGGAGTCCATTGTAGCCAGAGGCTTTATTTCGTTAGTAAACCATTGTTTCTTGATATCTGAATAGCCACAGTTAAAGACTACATACATCCTACTTGTAGCATTTTTTACTAAAATAATACTATACTAACATAATACTATTATTTATCTAACAGCCGAACTATAAATTGAAACTTAATAATGTATTTCTATTTACACCACGTCTTCCTTTAGTTCAGGATACCCACATTTAGTTGAACTACGTTAAGGATGAGTAAGATAAAATTCAGAGTAAATGTGCCCGCGTATGCGTGGAGGGAGAGCGGGAAACCATTTATAAAAAGCCTCCCTCAATGCACTCGGCTGGGATTAAAACCATAACCTCCCAATCAGTGGCAGTATGGGATGGACGATCTTGACGTTTTGTTCGCATGCCCACTGATTTGAGTTACTCATTAATTAACTTAACAAATTTAAACTAGACTGTCGATGACGGGAAGATTGAGGTTCGAATCTCAGTCGGGTGTACTGAGGGTGGTTTTATAATTATTTTCAACTCTCCCTCTACGCAAATGTGTGTACACTTCCTCTAAATATAGCCTTCCTAATCACCTAAAACCATTAGTTAATAACCCGAATGGAAAGTAAAACGCGGTGCTAAAATAAATTTCATAGTAATTAAACAGGTGGTATGTTAAGGCGTATCACATAATCATTTGTTGTACTCGAACACGGCTTTGCAAAATAAGACACGCTGGCTACCCTATATTAATGGTTAGCTGCTTGATAAATATAATTTAATGTACTTTTTTTTATCTGCACACCATCTTACTACTTAAATTTGGCTCACCGGTCCATGTGACATAATCTATGAAAATTAAATACTTCCTTCTGAATAAAAAAACGTCGTTTAATTCTACAGTATTTTAAAACTATCAAAAACTTATTTGGTTGCATTGAATGTGAATTCCCACATGTGATTCATCACTGTAGTTTTTCAATACTGTCTCCAAGATAATGCAGTAAATCTTCCACTAAAACCACTCTCTTTCTATTCTTACCCTTGTATCGTGTTTTAAATAGCCTTTTTGATAAAATTATTTTATACAACCTGACAAAATATACCTCTATACCTGCATTAATTTAGTCACCATAGAAAAACTATTAAGCTAGTTTGTAAGGTATTTTACATTCTAAGACATATAAAACACGTTTATAAATATATTTTTAAATATCCCATGAACATTTAAATTTCAGAATAAACTAATTAGTAGATAGATAAGAATGAAAGTTATCCGTGAAAATTATCAGATGTTTAATCAGCATTCTTACAACTATCTAAAATCTAGATAGTACCGGTTATTTTTTTGGCCAGTACATTTGTAAGACAAGCTGCTAATGTTAAAAGTTCAATCTACACATTCTTTGAATTAAACGTTTTATTCTCTAACCTATGTTTTAAAAGCAAAAGGGCTGTCTGTCTTGTGTTTTTTTTCTATTTGGCGATGTTGCCAAATGAATTAAAGTCGTCAAATATTGCGTCGTCACATTGTTAATGAGGTGAATTGTCGCCGTGCGATTGAACACGTAAATGGTGCGAAGAAATCACGAAACTCCTCTCGGACAAAACATGTGAATAAATTGGCAGCCCCACCTTGGTGCTACTAATAGAACAACAATGGCAACTTAGTCTGGCTGACACAGCCACAGAACAGGGATTGAGGAGATGCTTTGTCCCGCGGCTCTAACCAATCATCGAGAGTTACATCATTGGACAAGATTCACATGGATTTGTTAGGGTCTCAACTTAGTACTTTAGAAGGACGCTCCCAATTTATGTAATTCCTGTCTTGTTATCTTAGCGTATATCACAAGGGTTTGTTGGCTGGACATTGCTGGTATTCTACTGGCTGTTGAGGATATGTAACCATCTTTTGAGGTTGAGGTTATGTAGGTGCATCTACTTCACCCCGATGAGTTTATGTGATGATGATAATGATTATGTAGTGTCAGTAGAAGTCTTGAACCTAAATTAAGCCTAGTTAACTAGACCTTGGTGACGATAAGAACATTAATCCCCATCAGTAAAAATACCTATGGTATTGCTGGGAATAGAACCCGGGACTTCTATATTAGTAGCCAGGAATGCTGACCACTAGACCAAGAGGACGGCCATAGCAATAACAGAACTGAAATGTGGTCACGTGATGAGCTCTAAACCAATCACAATAAATCATCGTGACCTGCGTAAATTGCTTTGCTCTATACGATCTCAGTTTTTTCCGAGCTTCTCTATAAAATCGGCGGGGAAGAACCAATAAAATTTCAAAACCAAAAGACTCAATCAGTGCGCATGCGTCTAAGCCAACAGACTCAATCAGTGCGCATACGTCTAAGCCAACAGACTCAATCAGTGCGCACGCATCTAAGCCAACAGTCTCAATCAGCCCGCATGCGCCTTTAAAGCGAGAATACAAGCAGGCGGCTGCATCTAATGTTGAGAAATGATTTTAACTAACTCAAACAAAATTGTGTGAATCGTTCTAGCTTTTTGTTGATTTGTTTCACTATACAACACTATAATTAGAAAATATCCATCATGACAACATTATAAAAGATCCGTTTACCTAATATAAAATCAAACATATTGATAACCAGCTGTTTTAAGTTTGTGGTGGACAGTATTATGGGTCAACATACATTTCTACTAGCACGTGAGTGCTGCGCCGTTCGAACAGATTAGACTCTCAATTTCGGTTAATGGGGTAGTCAAGCTTTACTGGAAAACCTGCGTGATTCAGCGGAAATCTGAGGATGGAGCAGAACACTAATTTCAACTGATAACCGCTATTTAAGCATCACCTAACCCCCCCCCCCCCC
>CABFWO010001711.1:141421-155499 GCA_902155825.1 Timema genevievae
CCACGCCCCCCCCCCCCCGTTGGATTGGGGTAAACGTCCCTGATTGGTTCAGATAATAGAGAGGAACACGAGAGATGACCTGAGGCCAAGATGGCACGAGGGACCGGCTGAGTGGTATAGCGCTTGATACACGCACTTTCTGGTTCGTGACTGGTTGGGTCCGTATTGGAGCCAGGTAGAAGCGATTCTGTTGTTGTCCAACAGGTGATACTAGTAGGAACCTCGTGATTCGCTACACCTCCCTGCTCCTTCAAACTCTGTGACTATCCATCGGTCCTATACTAGAATAAACCACTCTACAGCCAAACGTACGCGTCGACTTGTGAACGGGCCACACCCAAAATACCAAAGCCATGATGAAGGCTATTGGTGTTATAGGGCGACCGTTAGAATTTGTTATTTTTTTAGTAAACTGGAATATTTAATACTTCTATGTATATTATTTAAATGTTCAAATGTCCATTAAACTTCTCTCGTACGCACATATATGCACTACAGTGTATAATATTGGTAAATCTACAACACCCTTCTTTTACCACAGAAAACCTGTTGATAGTCCAGCCTACATTGCAGCTCGAATCAAGTGTCACATCGTAGTGCCGTTTTTAAGAGTTTTTACTATAAGACAGTGTGCGATAAGATGAGTGAATTCGTTTTATCATGTTGAAAAAATCAAATAAATATTTAAAAATTAGTTAGTTAGAGTCTATTCGTCATTGAATTAGTGGTAACTGGCAGCTAGCAGAATATTTTAAAAGCAGTTAAAATAAAAATTGTAATCAAAAACAAATTGTCTGTTATGAAAGTTTTAACTACAAAAAGTGATAGCAAATCAACACGTCATAATCTTGCAGATCATATTGTCAGGCGAATGGATACATGAGAGTAGATCTGGTAACTTTTGCTAGCTGTTACATACACTCATACGGTAAATTGAAAACGCCTCCAAATTACACTATTTCAAAATGAATAATGCAATAAAATAAAAATTATTTGATGTGAGTTTTGGCCGAAGTGGTTAAAAATAAGGCCACGTTTCTCTTTCTAGCCGCTCAGACTATCCTCTTATTTCTACCAATATGGAAAAGATGAGTTAAGTAGAATTTAAAGAACATATTCTTGAATTTGTACAGGGAAAGAATGTGGAAACGTTTAAAGAAGAAACTAATGAAATGCTATGTTTGAAGCATCACGCTGTATGGAGCAAAAACTTAGACTCTCAGGAAGATGGGAAAGAAATGCTGGGAGAGCTTAGAAATACTGTTCTGGAGACGACTTAATAAGATCAGGTGGGCAGACAGGGTGACAAATGAAGAAGTACTAGGAAGAGTAGGTGAGAAGAGAACTATTTTGGATGTGAATCTTTGGTACAAAATAAACTGGCTCAAACACATTCTTGGAAGGAACTGTCTTCTGTATTATGTCATAAAAGGAAAAGTTGAGGGGAAGAGGAGCTTAGGAAGAAGGGAATTCAAATATTATACGACTGAAAGGAAATAAGAAAATTCTGGGTGCTGAAGCATAAGGCCTAGGACAGAGTGCATTGATGGTGGTCTAAGCTCACTGATAAAAAGGAATGGACATTTGTAAGACAGAACACCTAATAATAACCTGGTCAGGATTAAAACACTGACCTCCTCGTTAGAGGCAAACCAGACAATACAAGGTTTTTGCCTTAACCCCTGTGCCCACCCATGCGGAGTATGGATTGTTGAATGTGTTTTATAAATTAAAGAAATAACTAACGCAAAACTACAAACATAGAGCTTTTATTGTCAGTTCTTGGCCTTTGTCCTTTGTTGGAAAGGTTCGAAGAAATCAAAAACATTTTCATATAAACATCCGATTCAAATTTGTTTTTGGTCACTTATAATACATATTTTTATTTTTTATTGATTGTAATAATTCTTTTAAACACAAAATTAACTACTATTGAATCTGTTTATTCTAATTTGTCAACAAACATCTCTTAATTTAATTACATTAAATATTTTCTTTTACTAAATTGCAAATTGCTAAGTTATCTTAGCAGTAAAAGTAAAAAGGTTTTGGGTACATATTTCAAGACACATATTTCAAATTAATTATTATGAGGTAGGTACTATTTCAGTACTTTAGTTCAATTTTAGTTTAAAAACTTAGATTTGATATTCCATAAAGAAAAGTGAGGGGTCTCACATTCTGTCTTTTCATCCCTCTATATCTTTATCCTTTTATAATTTTATCCTTCTCTCCATGCCTTTTATCCTTTGATTTGTGTGTGTATTCTTCTCTTTATATATTTATCCTTTTCTCTATCTCTTTATTCTTCTCTTTATCTTTTATCCTTCTTTCTCTTTCTTTACACGTCTCTCTCTTTATCCTTCCTTCTATATTTATTTATTCTTCTATATTTATCTATCCTTCTATACCTCTTTATCCTTATCTCTATATCTTTATTCTTGTTTTTATTTCTTTATTCTTCTATATCTCTTGAGACTTCTTTCCATCACTTAATCCTTATCTCTCTGTTTCTCTCTCATGCTCTCTCCCACTATCTCCCTTTCTCTCTCTATAATGCTAATCACACTAAACGAGATGATAGACCAAAGCTAAGTTTCTAACTAAAAGTAAACTCTCTCATCACACAAGCGAAGGTTTGATCACTGTGAGACAAGACAAGACACACCATCTCTCTTTCCCGTTCTTCCACGACGGACCTTTACTATCCTCGTCACTTCCGTGGCGCCACCAGCTCAGGTAGTGATCAATAGAAAACAATCACTCATGGAGTGTCGCCATCTGGCTGTTGTTGCAACGATTATCTACAGAGAAATCAACAAATTATTGGTACGGGATGACGTTTTCACGATGCGATATTTACAAGCTATTCGGCGGTACAAGAACCTTTTCTGACGGTTAAAAGGTTGCTGGATCGAAATAGAATCTTAAAGCTTTATATGCCATCAAATAGGCTATGTTATAGACCTCCCCTTTTTACTTTATTTCGGCACCTCGGAGAGAAAGTATTGTGATCGTCAAACAAATCGAACTAAAGATTTTGATAACGGTTGACGTTTCACGACCCCCTGAAACAAAACAAAAAAGTGGTTTTTGCGATGTCGTCTGTCCATCTACCTGTACCTCAGGGAGTTGAGACTATTTTACCAATTGCGCTAAAACTTGGTATCTGTGGTTTTCATAAGGTTCCCCCGAGGGGTTTTTGGAGTTAGATTTCTAACCCTCAATTTAAGGGTAGTTTACTGAAGGGAAAAAAGAAAAAATGTAGACTTTCTTAAAACTCGCTCTAACGACTATGATTAGATTTCATATATAGACTTTTTTTTTATCATAAACAGGATGGCAATACTCACTTTCTCATGAAAATTAATTTGAGGTTACCTTTCATAGGATGATTTTTCCAATTCTCGCAATTCCTCCTTAACTATTTGAACTACGAAATAAGTTATCATTGTAAAGTTGTAGTGCTATTAAAGATAAACATTTTTTTTCTTAAATGTATTTTTATAAAATCAATAATTTCTGAGCTATAAGCAAATATGAATACGCTTTAATTCAGGTCTTTGAAAAGGAATTGGATTCTTGTGCTCTTGGTGGCCAAAGATATTTCCTTTTTCTCACTTTTTCTGTAACATTGCTCTTAGTTCCTACGGCCATAGAGTAAGTAGGTAACAGCGTATATTTTTTTATTTATGATCTTTGGTGTAATGTTTCTAGTTTCTACAAAAATGTATTGACCTATTATTTCTTTTAAAAAATCTGACTAGTTCTGAATAAATGTTTATTTTAAGATAAAAGTGAGAAAAAGTCTGTACGGTGTACCGTACTATTTATTTACTTTCTTGTGATCCCTAGGAAATTATTATTGTCAAAAACATGTAATTCGAGATTTTGATCGATATCAATGTTTCATGACCTAATGAAGTCGAAAAAGTGGCATTAGAAATGTCATCTGTCTGCTACTGGGTACTAGAACCGATACCCCTCTAACTTATCGGGATAAAACTTGGTACTAGTGCTTTTCATTAGGTGACCCTACCCCCAAGAGTTTTTTGGAATCTTCCACACTAACATTAAGGGTAGTTTACTAAAGGTTGAAAAGAGAAAAAATCTATTTTCTCGAAACAAGCTCTAACGATTTTGATCAAAACTTGTACATCGGCACTGTTTAACATAACAAACAAAATGGTGTATCTAATTTTTCCAGGTAAATGACTCATAAGGTACTTTACATAAGCAAATATCTCCAATTTTGACCTACACCAATAAATTAAGGATAAGAAATGTAGAATTGAGAAGAAATGTACCGTCTGTTCGTGAAGAAAGAGATAAAAACCATTTAGGAGAAACAAAATGTTGGTACGCCCTTCAGCGATTAGAACCATAACCCCTCTCGCCACTAGCTAGCCATACCAGAAGGGGTTGATGCCGTAGCCAGCCTGATCCCTGATGCAAGCTATACCCTAATTTACACTACATTGTTAAAGTAGTGATGGCAGTGAAAATCACGATGTGAAATAAATGTTACGATGCAACGCACATACTTTCTCGCTCCGTCATCAAAATTATACTTAAAACTCGTAAGATATGTGAAACGAAATAAAATACATTGTTATAGCAACTTAATGGGGGAAAAAAAGAACGTCACACTTCAGCAAAGAGCACCCATGAAATAATAGACACTATCGTAACGAGAGTGAGTCATTTGTTTGCCCTCTCCGCGGGCGCGCTCTCTCTCTCCATCCTTGTTTAGCAGGTAGTCAGCCAGCCTCACTGTCAAGGGGCTTAGACGCGGTAGAAGGGGAGATTATTTGAAAGGAACGGGACCCATTTAGAATAGTCTGGACTCATTTTATTCTAACCATTATTATAGAAATGGAGGATTCCAGAATCTTGACTGCAGCCCTTATATAGTATACAAGGCCTGCGGTCTGAAAGGGAGCCCCAGTCTGAGTTTAGGCTAGTCAAGTGAGTGGGCCAGCGTGTCCGGGAGTGTATCCAAAGAGTGGGCTAGCGTGTCCAGTGAGTGGGCCAGCGTTTACAGCGAGTGAATCAGTAGGTCCGGGGTTCGTATTACGTGGATCAGCACAGTGTGCTATGCGTGGGGACCAGTGGCGGTGCAACGTGAGTGACTGAACATTAAAGATACTGATGTTTATAGGTTTAATTAGTCATTTTGTATTATTATCAATTAGTTGTTTATTTATTTAATTATGTTTTATATGTTCTCATTCTCTTATAAATCCATAGCACTACTTCATTCGGAGGGGAAGTAAAAAGCCATTGGTCCCATGTCGATTGTGACATTTAAAAGAACCCTGGAAGGTATGTAAAAATACCTTTTCAGGAAAAACTGGTAGGCCCTTTCGCTTTAGCTCATATAAATTTTCGTGTTCTTATATAATCCGTCAGTTCAGAAATTTCCCGTTAAATACCTTAAATAAATAAATAAAATTAAGTTATTTGTTTAATTCTATCAGTATATATGTTTTACTTTCAACAACAAAAACTTTGAATATTTATTGTGCGTTTTTAATCTTGTTTAGTCAGCAGCGTGACTCAATATCCTGAAAAGAACTCGTTGTTCACGACCTGCGACTCCTCAAGATGTCCTTTACATTCCTATAGAAACATTTTATTAGTTTTGTGCATTTTCAACTCCCCATTTCACAAAGATCTATTTTAAACAATTGCTTATAGCTAAAAAAATATTGATTTTATAATGAGTTCTTAGAAAAAGCTTTTTAATTTTAAGAATCCTACAACTTTTCAATCATAAATGATTTAATAAAAATCTGACCAAAGTTGGGAGTTTCCGCATGTTTAAAATATCTTTAAAGTCATTTTAATAATAAAATTAGATGCACCATTTCGTTTGAAATACTAAACAGTACCAAAAATACGAATTTAAATCAAAATCACTAAATGATATTTTAAGAAAATCGCTTTTTTTTCTCTTTTCGCCCTTAAGTAATTTACCCTTAGTTTTAGAGTTGGATGGATAGTTCCAAAACACCCTTCGGGGAACCTTTTGGCAACTCTAGGTACCAAGCTTTAGCTCGATCGGTGAAATGGTATCGAGTCTAGTAACAGTAACAAACAAGATCGTATTAAAAGAAAAATACTTTTTCTGGTTCAAACCCCATCAAAATTTAGAATCCGATTATTTGACGATAGCAATACTTTCCTTATATGAAGGGTCGCGAAAAACTAAATAAAAGAAGGTCAGAGGACATGATGAGGATAAAGACCTAGACGCTTTTTGGCAAACTTCCAGGGTGTTCTTGTTATTTACTCTCTTACGTTGTAATTATCACCGGAATCTTGTTTTAGTCGCTCCAGCTTACGGAACGCCGGAAACTACCACACAAGATTAAAGTCGAAAAACGTCCACCTTTTCTTCCAACGCGTGAATTATGATCGCCGAGCGGCGACACGGAGACTGGTTACATCTTACTTGATTCGGTGGTCGCGTGGTCTCAGGCGTCACTCTCGCAATAGACTGGACTGCTGATGTGGGGAGACCGGGGTATGATTCCCGGTCGGGTGTACTGAGGAAGCTTTCTCCCCCCTCGCCTCAATCCCCCGCTTCTATGATATCATGGTCACATGGCCACATTGGACATTACAGATACTGAGGATGCTTTCTCCCCCCTCGCCTCAATCCCCCGCTTCTATGATATCATGGTCACATGGCCACATTGGACATTACAGATACTGAGGATGCCTTATCCCCCCTCGCCTCAATCCCCCGCTTCTATGATATCATGGTCACATGGCCACATTGGACATTACAGATACTGAGGATGCCTTATTAAAAAAAATTTTTTTTTTTAATTTTCTTGAGTAAAAATAATTCTATATTCTTAAAACAAAATTGGAAACCTTTTATTTGCAACAATGGTGCTAATGTCGGTCTTTAAGTTTTATGCCAAAGTTATTTTTTGTTATTGTTGACAAAATATGTGTGGCCATAAGCCGAGATCCCTCAGGGGTTTGGTTTCATTTCATGAGAGAAAACGATGTTTTTTTTATCACCGCTTATTACTACCCGTTCGGGTTGTAAGACTATTTATTAATTATACCTATGTATTGAGTATAGGAAAGGTTAAATTTAGAGGAATTGTACCCACATTTGCATGAAGAGAAAGATAATATAAAATCAGTGAGGGAAAACGAATCTCAGTATACCCGGTCGAGATTCGAACTCTTATCTCCCCGTCATCGTCGGTCTAGTTTATTGCGAGAATGATGCCTTAAACCATTTGACAACCGAAGCATGTGAAAACAACTGCTAACATAAGTTTGTGCTGTCAAACATCGCAGATATTTTGTGCGCAAACTCAAACAATTTTTGTGAATTGATTCATGTCTGATTTGCTATACAAACCTCATGTATCAGAATTCTCTAAGTTAGTTCAATTTTAACAGCCAAAAATATGTTTGTTTTTCCTAAAATAATAATCCTATTGAAATTGGACTGTATATTTCTATATATCTACACAATAATTAAAGGAAACGGTATAGATACTATTTTTATGTACACTCATTTTACCTTGAAAGGTATCAGTTCCTTGTCAGATTGCACAATTGCCCTCCCTACCATAAATGTTGCAGTTAACTTCGGTGATCTTAGGGCAAAGTACTCCCCTTAGGACCCGTTGTTCATGGGTTCAAGCCCAACTGAGGTCAACGAATTTTTTTCTTTAGCGATAAAAAATATGTAGCACAACTTCCTTCGGAGGCAAAGTAAAGCCATCGGTTCCATGTCAATTGGATCATGTCAAGTAAACCTGGAAGGTGTGTAAACAAAACTTTCCCTGCAAAATTGGAAAGCCCTTTCGCTCTCAGCCATAGAAATTCTCGTGTACTGACATAATCAGTCGGTTCAGAAAGTGGACATTAAATACCGTGAATAAATAAATAAACAAAAATATAAGTTGCACCACAGTGGAAAAGTGTAATATAAGCTTTCAGGGTAAATGAAGAGTATATAATTTAAATATTATTCTAGTACAAATTAAAATATCTTATTTAAGTGGATTATTTTGTTTGAAAGGTGGACCCCAAAACTACACCAGCCCAGCTAGGCCCTTTTAATCCCCCTTCGTCTCTTCGAGTCCCACTGATATTTGAACAGGGCGAGAACTCCACTGGTATCAACCAAGTTTCTGACTAGCAGGGGGAATTGGGGGATAAAGAAGGTTGGAGTGTTAGAGCGGAGGACAGAAAGTGGAGACATGGAGACTACTCGATATACGCTCATAAATTAGCTCGCAGGGATTCAAGTGGGTTGAGAGAAAAAAAAAACCTAGAGGCAGAAGTGCTTACATCTCACAAGGCCTCATTGGGGCCCAGCAGTGTAGGCCATTAATCAGGAATCCAGGGACAGAGGTGTACTNTTACATCTCACAAGGCCTCATTGGGGCCCAGCAGTGTAGGCCATTAATCAGGAATCCAGGGACAGAGGTGTACTGGGACAGCGTAATACCGGAGATATTTTGGTTGACAGGGGTAGACTAGGCCGCCAGGATACATCCTTGTGGACTAGCACACTAGGAGATATCTTTGTAGACAGGGGTGGACTAGGCTGCCAAGAGATATCCTTGTAGGCAGGGGGACTGGGACACTGGGAGATATCCTTGTAGACAGGGGGACTGGGACACTGGGAGATATCCTTGTAGACAGGGGGACTGGGAACACTGGGAGATATCCTTGTAGACAGCGATACTGGGACACTGGGAGATATCCTTGTATACAGTGATACTGGGACACTGGGAGATATCCTTGTAGACAGGGGGACTGGGACACTGGGAGATATCCTTGTAGACAGCGATACTGGGACATTGGGAGATATCCTTGTATACAGTGATACTGGGACACTGGGAGATATCCTTGTATACAGCGATACTGGGACACTGGGAGATATCCTTGTAGACAGGGGGACTGGGACACTGGGAGATATCCTTTTAGACAGGGGGACTGGGCCACTGGGAGATATTCCGGTAGTCCGGTTTTATTTGGGCTTCCGCAAATACTTATTACCAAAATAATGCTATTCATTCCACTCTAAATGTTTGGGTTTATCAAATTTTAGTTAATAATTTCAGTTAGTTTATCGTAGGGGCCCATAATACATCATTTGTGAAGATATACGATGGCATTAAATGTAAAACCCCTACGTTTCTGGAGTGTTGTTCCCAAACAATTTCTGAAGCTATAAACCGTACCATTGTTAGGGTAAGGTAATTTATGTATATTGCTGAAATTTAGTACAAATAGCTATTCATAAGAGGTGTTCTATCTTACGACATGCCCATTCCTTTTGTTTGTGGACCTATACCATAAATGCACCCGGTCTTCTGCCTTCTCCTTCAGTTCCCAGAATTTTCTTTATTCCTTCAAGTAATCCAATATTTGAATCCTCCTTCCTAAGAAACTTTTTCCCTCAACTTTGCCTCCTATGACGTCACACAAACGACAGCTCCTTCTAAGGATGTGTCTGATCCAGTTTTCTTTGTACCAAAGAATCACATCTAAAATGGTTCGCTTCTCACCCACTCTTCTTAGGACTCCATTTCTCACTTTCTCTGTCAACCTGATTTTCTCAAGTCTTCTCCAGCATCACATGTCAAAGTTCTCCAAGTATTTATTTTCCATCTTCCTGAGAGTCCAAGTTTCTGCTCCATGCAGCGCGATGCTTCAAACATATCATTTCATCAATCTCTACCTCATTGCCAAACTCAACTTGCTTGTCAGCAGTAACCTCTTATTGCCGAAAGCTGCCTTGGCCACGGTGATCCTTGACCTAATTTCCTTGGTGAAGTAGGCATACTTTGTCAGCAGACTTTTATCCCCTCAAACAACATAATATGTAAAACACACTATATGTTAGAACCCCCCTCCATGAAGCTAGCCCCTTATACAACATATGTAAAACACACTACATCTTAGAACTCCCTTCCCCACTAATTTAGCCCCTCCAACATTTGTAAAACACGCTATATGTTAGAACTCCCTCCCCCCACTAAGTTAGATCCAACAACAACATGTGTAAAACACGCTATATGTTAGAAACTCTTTTTCCCCCACTAAGTTAGCCCCTCCAAAAACATGTGTAAAACATGCTATATGTTAGAACTCCCTCCCCCACTAAGTTAGCCCCTCCAACAACATGTGTAAAACCAGCCTCCACGAGAGCAAACGCATCAATATCCTCAGAGGCAGTTCTCTCGTCCCTCCTTACAAGTGCAGTAGTAGCTCTATGGGGTGTGCTACCATGGAGTGTAACGATTTCCGTGCTGTCGTTATGGAAACTGAGATGGGGTCGTTGCCGTCCTAGTGTGGGGAGGGGTTGATAAACGGGTTAAGAGGGATGTCAGATCACAACGGAATACATAAAGGCCTATACGTTCTTGTAAGCTCCAGAGTCGGATGAGAATCGGTTACTAAGAAGACGTTATCTCCCTGTGTCGAGCTTGCTACATTGATTCCTGTGGCTATGATTAGTATTTGTCTTATACCACGTATCACTCACTACCCTTTCAGTTTTTACGCATGTATATTAGAAAAATTTCAAACTTTAAAAAAAAATCAGTAACTGTCCTTAATTTTGTATCTAGAATTAAAATAACGATTTATCTATTTTATTATTTTATTTATTTAGCACCGCGTCTTACTACCCGTTCGGTTTATATGCTAGCGATTTATCCTTGAGGTATGACTATATAACAACTAAATATCAAGTTAGAACTAAATCCATTATGTCTACACTAAATTGCCTATTTAAGGCTCTGCAGGTAGACCTACTTTGATTTCGAACTTTGAGCCGAGCTCGTTATTAAAGCTCGGGATCGAGATCGAAAGTTTTGTAGGTTCGTAATTTTCGAGCTTCCTCTTGATGTACGCACAAATCAATTTTTTAAGCCCAATGGTAGGTATAGACTATTTAATTTAGATCATATTGTCAGTTCCACATATAAATCATTTGGAAACTTAAGAAATTGTTAGACTTAACAAATATCACATTAATAACGTATTATATCTCTAAACCTTCTTTCGATAGGTAGACTAGTTCATTATTTTCGTCCATTTTTAATTATCCGTGATTGAAGTTGCATTGCCATTAGAAGGCAGCGGAAATAAAAATTGGCCAAGTATATCACTAATTTTATATAAAATTAGTAAGGGTCTGCGAGCTTGAGTTTTGGTATTAGAGTTGAACTCGAGTCGAGTATTTCGAGTTCGAGTCGAGTTCGAGTTGAGTTCGAGTCGAGCTCTAATATATTTATATTTTTAAAATATTAAATATATATTTGTTTATTTTAAAAGTAAAATAGTAGGCCTATATTTAAAATGTCACTAGTCAAAACATGCATAGAATGTAAATACAATATCTTTAAAATGTGAGATTTAAAAAATATATGAAACCAATATATTTTCTTAAAATAAGAATGACACTCATTTTTTATAAATAGTAAATATTTTTGAAAAAAAACCACACACGGGAATATTGGTTTTAAAATTTATAAATCACACTTTTAAAGTAATAGAGGATAGAAACCAACCTGGTTTACACCGGTCTGAACTCAGATCGTGTAAGAATTTAAAGGCCGAACAGATCTAAAATTTAAGCTTCTACACCTAAATTTTATCTTAATCCAACATCGAGGTCGCAATATTTTTTGTCAATAAAATCTCTAAAAAAATATCACGCTGTTATCCCTAAGGTAATTAATCCTATAATCAGAAATACTGCATCAATTGAACAATATATAAATAATAAAATAATATAAAAATAATCAAATGGTTTCAACATTCGTGTCTTTAAAGACTTTACATTACACTAACAATAACTATAAAAGTTAATAAAATTGACGTTTTAATTAGCTAATATTGCCCCAAAATAAGCCTCCGTAACTTTAATAACCCCATAAGAAGTTGTAAGAATCACAAGTAGTTAAAGATTTGAAATGTTACTTATTTCATTTATTAGTCCTTAATGTAATAATCGCTCATGATCACTTCTTCCATATATATAATGGACTTTGTTCGAACTTGATATTTATATGTTATGTAGGAATATCTCGAGGGGAAATTGTTATTTTAATTCTAGATCTAAAATTAAGGATAGTTTCCCTATGAATAATTTTTGAAATTTGAATACACACACATATATATATATATATATATTTAGCGATGAGAAATTTTTAAAAATTAATTTACTCTCATTTAGGTGGAGGGAGAGAGAAAGGAAAACCACCCTGCGCACACCCGGCCGGGTTTCGAACCCTGACCTCTCCATAAAAGGCAAACCACCATTGCGGTTGATACTTGATGGAAGCTATCGAAATTCTCTTTAGATTTAGAAATGTATCATTAAGGAAACCAAGAAAATCATTCGTTATCCATTTAATAGTTAAAACTATTGAAAACTTGTATATCTCAATTTGTCCTCTTCTGCCAAGATTAAAGTAAAGACAATCTTTTTTTATAATCTGTTGATAGAAAAGTTAGTTTATAGGATATGGTTGCACCGCGTGTTAATACCCGTTCGGTTTATCCACGTTTAATTACACTAATATACCCTTACCCCTATCTGCGTGCAGAGGGAGGGTTGGAAACTACTAAGCTAAAACTACCCTCAGTACAAACCTGTCCGGGATAAGAATCCTGACCTCTTCGTCACAGGAAAATCATATTGAGACAATCTTGAAGTTTAATCAGAAACTATTTTGATGCCTAAAACACGATTCATTTGTGAAATATCAGACAGACCCTTTTTTACAGTAGCTGAATTTCTTTTGTATAACCAAGCTTTAGGTAAATAAGTTGTATCGTCAAATGATGAGAGGAATACTGAACTTCAAATCAAGTGTAATGATCCATCCCAAAGGTTTTTAAACTTTTGATTCGTGACCCCTTCTTATAAGACACATTAATTATTAGTGACTCCGGAGAGTAGTGGTTAAATTAAATTTTTTTTTTATACTTCAATGTCAGTTTTTGAGCAGTTTTAGCTCAAAGGCGAAATAAAAATAATTAACATATTTATGGGAAAAAAATTTGCATACACACAGTTGTATTTAATAATATTAATTATTTTTATAGTTTATTAGCTTTATAAATATTTAGATAACCAATGAAAACTATACATTTATCTTAGTTAATTATTCTAATGACTAACATTTCTGCAATGAACTAAACGAATATTGAATAAAAGATTGTAGTGTGTTAAGATTTCATTAGTTCCATAGTAAATATGTAATCAACTCACGTTTGTCAATGTTTGCTGTGACCCCCAGAAATATTTTCACGACCCTGTGAGGGATCATGACCCACAGTTTAAGAACCTTATTCTAGAACAACTTTATTCACAATAATTTAATGGATTAGAGCTGTACTTGTCTCATGTTCAGGTGTAATTTTTCAATTTAAAGAATATTAAATTTAGATATAACTATAGTTGTAACTAACAACTATAATGACGTGGCTATTTAATCTATAAAAATGCATATTTTCTAAAAAAAAAGTGCTTCAAATTGCCCATTCGTAAAACAATAAAAATAAAACGCCACTGTGCACACCTGCCAACGTAGATCATTAAAATTGAGAATAAATAAACCCTAGAGGAAGATAAGTTTAAAGTTAATAGTTTAGGTTGAGATTATTTCCAGAGTTAGAACAAGCAGTAAACAAACTTTCAGATTAAAACACTGATCATATCTCAAAAGTAATTTATATTTTTAGAATCATATATAGAAATTGTTTTCACAAATATCGATAAACTGTATGCAGAAGCACTCGAATATCGCCTAAGAAACTTTCTGAGTCACTTTAGGTGGAATAATAGCATAAACTTTAAAATAAACCAACCAGGGAGATTAAAACGTTATTTTATCATTAGGGATTTAACGATACAAATCAAGAAACCATCAGAATGATTTAAATACATTTTTAATACTATTTATTAATCCACTTATGTGGCCACATGGTCTACACTTTACAGTAAGGCATCATTCTCGCTGTAGATATTATATATATATATATATTAATTATATATATATAATATATATAAT
>CABFWO010001712.1:0-11185 GCA_902155825.1 Timema genevievae
CACTTTAATACAGTGGGTCCATTATTCCTGCGTTATTTGTAGCAGCTTCCAACTTTATTTACTGCCTCGTCTGGCCGTGGCCTAAAGGTGTGATGTGGATGCCGTTGGTTACACGGCAGACGTTTAGAAGGTAGTCCAGTTTGTTCCAGGCAAGAACTTGATGCCGTTCTCCTTCCTTTCAATCCATTACTGCTCAGTTACTGTCGACACCACTCTCACTACAGGGCTTCGGTTTTGCACAGTTACTTTTGAATAATCCTATATTAAGTGCCTTACCATGAATACTAACTTGTCCAAAGGAATGCTCTACTGACACTCTACGCTCATGACGTCAATCAGATGCATAACCGTCAGGTGACACTCACCTCTCACCTCACTCCTGACGTATTATATTTGGAATAAGGTATAGGAAAGGTGGATAGAAACATATAAAAGGGACGAACACAGCTCACACTTTACATTTGTGCCAAAATTGTAAAGAATGATAGGACACAAAAAAAAGTTTGAGCTTGATATTAATTTTATTTTCAGTTGTAAAGCCATTTATATCTGTTTCCAAATAAAAAGAGGTGGAAAAAATACTTGTTTTCTGTATGAACCGGAAACATTATACAATTTTAAAAATTAGTGCTTTTTTCAAATACAACATCCCTGAAGTTTAGTCAAGTTTATTATTAACACTTACCCAAAGTAATTTTACACACTAATTCAGAACTCTGTTTTTAAGAGAAGAGAAGGTCGCTTCAGATGGAGGAATACATCTGATTGAGTATGTGAGGCCACTCGGTGTACAACCCATCACGTTATGCGCACATAACTTTAGTGAAGACAAACTAAGTTGTTAAAAATCTACATTTTAGAACTTTGTATGATAAATAAATCTTTTGAATCCACATCAATGTCCAATTAATGTGAATACTATACTCTTTTTTGTAACATGTATGTGTGGCTTCTTTAGTTTTAAAATATAACTGCTGTCTACTTGGTGATGCAAGCATCACATCAAATTCCTCCAAGTGTCCCTACCTTTATACTTTCTTTACATAGTCTATGGCACTAGGAACTCGAAAGTTCATTGTCACACTTACAAAAGTACGTGATGTATCTTTATCTTGCGCTAGTTCTATCCAGTCCACCTCATTACACCCTACCTTTTTCAGGTCCATTCTAATGTTAACCTCTAATTTGTGTATATTTATATATATTTATGTTTAACATAATTTTACTATTCTTCTAGTATGATCCAATGTGTACAAAGTTATCCTTCCAATCTGCTGAGCTAATTTTGTTGAAAAAATTGTATTGCTAGGCAAATTATAAATCTATTAGGCACACAAGAAAACAATTTTAGTTGGTATGAATGTCTTTAATAATGTCCTTTGGTTATCATTTATTCTTTTTCCTGTATGTCACCTTTGGTTATTTATAGTATCAATCATTGTACAAATGGTAAAATTAAATCTTTGCTCTCGTGTTGAGCAAGACTGCCGAGGATGGGGAGATGGAGGTTTGAATCTGTCAGGTGAACTGGGGGTGGTTTTTCTACAATGTTTTCCACCCTCCCTCGACGCAAATGCGGAATCACATCCTATAAAATTCAACCTTCTCAATTCCTAACCCAGTAGTGTAATTAGTACCTACTTAAGCATATAACCCTAACGGGTAGTAAGACACGGTGCTAAATTTTAAAAAAAATGGTTACAAAATTTAAATTGTGCGCCCGCTATTCAACAATGATACTAGCGGTTTTTGGAAGGAAGGGGAGAAGTTTCCAAGAAGATTAATGGATATGAAGATTGTAAGGAAGAGATATGAGGAACAATTAGAGCAAGTGTGCAAGTGAGAAGAGAAAGAGGGAAACTTTGTGGTATCCTCTTCTCTCCTACACCCATACAAGGCAATGTGACATTTTGACATCGTTGATTAATTTGATTGAATATATTAGATGCATCTATGTGTGATTAGTTAAATTAAATAAATGTGTTAGTAAAAGTTTTAAAGAGCATAACAAAGTTCGAAACTGGTGAGTTTTTCTTTAAATAAGTTGATGTAGGCTAATAATTATATTCGATGATTTTTGAAGAAAGTTCGTTTGTAAGGCTTATCTCGTATCAAAAGTCTACCCTATAGTAGTATTTAGGTAGGATAAAATACCTTCCAGAGGGAATCTCTACGTTCATTCTACCAAAATACGAATATATGATAGTATTCTGGTACGAAATAAAGCCTTACAGATTGGGATTCTAACTAAAACCAGGCTTTAGTAGATACCCTACTTCCTACAAGCCAATAACCTAAATTATCGCTTAAACGTAAGACTTCTACACAAAGTATGTCATCAAAACAACTGTAATACAGTTTTTAGATAACTTGTTTCATCACAATTATCAAACTTTTAGCATAATATTATGGTTTCTGAAGGCATTATACAAAATATGAGCCAAATTAAAAAAAAATTGTAATATAATACTTTTTACAAGCCTATAACCTAAGTGATCGTTTGAACGTATGGCAACTAAACAAACAAATGTGATCATGTTTTAAGATACCTTATTCATTATATTTATCGAACTTTCAATATAATATGGTTTCTGAAACCAATATACAAGATAATGGCCAACTTTAAATATATTCAAGATTGTATTCGTATTTGTACATTATTTCATGTAAAACTGTATCTTATATCCTTTAATGTAAATGTTTCTTCAGGCAAGTGTGGTATAATACTTCACTATTTTCAAACAATAACACTTTTATTCATCAGATACATGTTTTCGCATAAGAACATTGAAATAAATCGTTAAATCTGTACTCCCCATAATGAAACACGATAAACTTGAGCGTCACGCTTTGGTCCTTGGCAATTAGCAATGCGTATGTTTATGCCCATCCAGTATAATATAGAGATCACTGGTGAAACTCAGTTTAATAGAACACTCGTTTTCAAATCGTTTAATAGCGCTAATAGAAGATAGATTTGCAATATGAACAATTTAGAAAGAAAGTAGATCATAAGTATTTAAGCTTATCGCTAAATATAATGTCTTACAAAAGGAAAGCATAATAAAGCGAGGAAAATTAAGTTTATACATTATGTCCTCTGAATGGTTTTTAGTTTTTACAATTCACAAGAAAATGACCCAGTCCTTTAATAAATAAAAACTTAATTCTATACGTCTGAACAAAGAATGTCTGTCTTAAATTCAAGGGCTGTATATTATTAGCACAACAAATAAAGTATTTGAAAGTTACTAACTAAATGCATTTTGCACTATAAACACCATCATTGAAAAAAGTTTTAAATTCTTATGCAATCTTTGTATATGAATGTATAAAAACTCAGCCTCAATAAACTGATAGGAAAAAGCTTTGGCAAAACATATTTAGATGGGTGTGTGTGTGTAGCCTGTATTGATATTATACAAGAGCATTTTATTTGTAGTTAACATAAATGATATTTATTTTAGCATTTATATATATTTTCTTATAAACTCCCTAAATTTAAATTATATAGGCCTATAATTTTTGTAGTATCTCAGCCTTTATTTGGCTATTTTCTATTTTAAATTGTTGTTAAATTTTAACCTGACAAAGATGATAAAGGTGACTTCTTAAAATTTAAGTAATAGGAGCTGTGATACACAGTTATTCATTCATTATGAAAAATACGTGATACACAGTTGTTCATTCATTATGAAAAATAGAATACCTTGGATCTTTGAACAGAGTTAAACCTAAATAATTAACATAAACACTAATTTATTTTTCTATCTATTTTATATCATATAAGCAATGTTTAAGGAACATAAATTTAAAATTTGCTAATGACATTGGTTATTTTAAGAAATGTTTCTTAATACAATTAATTTATATAATTTTATTTTAACCTTTAAATATCATTAATTGATCAATTATTTGTTAATAAAATAATTGTCTGCTCCTCTTATACCCAATTGACCAATCATTTATCGCCATTTTGTTAAGCTTTGTGTGTTTACGAATGGAGAGGTAGTTTTTAGGTAAACATAAAATATGATAGCTTTGATCCATTTACATAAAATTTCATATTAAAGTGTTGTGAGAAGTATCTATCAAAGGATAAAATCAAGTAATAATGATATATATGTCCCGGTGTTTTGCTCGAATAGTGAGAATGTGACTTGTAAAGTATCAATAACCGGAAGTTTACAGCCTCTAGTAAGAAAATCGTTTATAGAGTTTTTAAATAAGCATCTTTCAGTATATTCTTATATTTATGTCTCAATTTAATTTATACAATGAGTTTTTCGTATGTATTTTTTCTCATTATTGTTCCTAAATGACAGCTCTCTGTGACAAGTTTTTGGTAGAGTCTCTTTGACGCCTTTAAATTAAATAATTATTTTTCCTATTTGGCTTGTCTAGTGATTGACATGTAATGGCTCTAAAAGTGTCATTAATTTTCTATTTTAGGTACAGTCATTGGATCTAGGAAACTTACATTAAAATATGTGATGTCTTGGTTTTGGATGCTGTCAACTATATTTTGTTGTGGCTTCATTCACAAGCTTTTTCCATTTCATCATGAGAGGTAAGCTGAGTAGACAAATAAGCCAAACTTTTTTACTATCATCAGTTCATACCAAAAAAATAGCAATAGATACACATGTTTTACTGTTATGGTTTTGATTTTGACCATATTTTATATACTGGTAGTCATATACATGGTGTGATACAGATGCTAAATTGCTTACTTGTAGCCCATAATCCCAAATTTACTTTGAGAAACTTTTTGGTTAGGCTAGTGTAGACAATTCAAAACATATCAAACAATTAACTTAATTTAGTAACAATACAAGCAATTTTTGATAATTATGCAACCTGAGAATTAATCATGTTGCCTTAACTTTAATTACAAATATGACTTGGAAATAGGTAGCTTAGGCCCTGTGTCACTGGTTCTTAGATTAGGGCATGAGGATCACCTGTCTTCTGTAGCAGTCTGCCAAGTGGTCCGCAGAGGGAGTCCTAGGGAAAAATTAAATATAATTTAAAAGAGATAAAGAGTACAATATCGAGAGAGTATATTCACTCAACAATAATGAATACTAAAAGCATTACATGGAAAATTCACATAACAAACAAAATCGAATAATGCTTGATATGCACGTGATGTAGGCCCTATATCCATTTACCAAACGTTGATTTGTTGTTTTAGCAGTCAAAACTGTCACAAAAAACAATATTTTAAAATTATTAATCGTTTTTGCGTTATTGAAACATGAACTGATGGAAATAACCATTTGGATGTTCTTTTTTTGTGGAGTGGGCCTCTGGTTAACTTAAAAGAATGCTTTTCAAATGAGAGCTTCTAAAATGTGGCGTGCTCATTCCGAAATCAAGATGGCGAACCAGCCGAAACAAGGGCGATTGATGACTTCATACCAACCGTCTTGTAGGACTTTGTGCTCTTGCGCTGTTTACAAAATAAAAACATTTTATTTTGAAACTATAATTTTGTATAGCTCTCTCTCTCTCTCCTTCTCTAAGTTATGAAATAATTTTTTATTTTATTTTGGTAGCCCATTATAATAAGATGTGGTACCAATGTGTATATAATACTTTTTAATTCACTATTTCATGTACTTATAATATCTCTTGGTGCCACTACTGCAAAACAAAAAACATAGTTTTAGGTAATATATTTTGTTCTTTTAATAAGTTACGAAAATGCCAATTATATCTTTATATCTTTAGGGAAGTATTAATAGACTCATTTTATAACATATTTTATTGATAATTTAGTATTAGAAAGCAAATAACACTTATTTACAAATAGTCAGTAAATGTTTATAATAAAGAACCTTCTTCTAGCTCCCACCTCTGCTACGGTGGATGCCCTGTAGTAAAGATGTCTGCTCTGTATCTGCATCAAACGCCTATCACTTTGGGGAAAGGTTTCAGAAACAATGCTCTAAGCTCGACATTAGACTTTAAAGAAGTAGACCATAGGCAGGTAGAGCATACATGCTTTCACTTTTGGACAAAAACACTGCCAAAAAGCATTCAAAATCGAAATAAACACAAACTATTATGTTTCTTATCCAGATCACACAATATTTACCTAACTAGCGAGCCGAATAAATTACCTCATTTGTATTTTGACATGCTGTTTAACACTTCCTTTTACATGTTAGCCTACATAAATTATGCAGTGCTCTCCCCAGAAATTTTTGCCAGCCGGTTGGGATCATAAAATACCTGAAGGGGGTACCGGTACTGTGAATACTTTGCGTTATTTGTTGATATGTGCAACAAACGTTGATTTTAGCCAGGTGGTCAGTAAGATCAGCAGATCTGGGGAGAACACTACATCTGTGACAACATTCCAGGAAAACAACTAGAACTTAAGTTATAAATGCTTAATCTCTAATAGTTTTAAAATGGAAGGCTAGATTTGTTAGCTTGAGATTAGTTTATAATTCATGACATTTTAAAGAATATATAAAATTAAACTAAAATAAACATTATTTTAGTGTTGGCTACTTTAGTTTTTTTTTATGCTTCCTCAGTGTACAATGAATCATTATATAAACTTAATGGTGGAACATAATCCTGTAGGCCTACAGTAAATCAATAGGCTAATAGTAATATTTATATATGATGTAGTTTTATTTTTTATTATAATTTATAATGCAATTTGATTTTTTATGGGGGTTTTATTTGTAAAATGCCTTTTTCCGATGGCAGGCTACAGAAAGTGTTGTAAGTTGTAAATATAGGATGAAATATGATCATAAAATTACAACACTATTCCTACATGATTAAAAAAAAATCACACATTAATTCAGGCCACATAATAGATCTCAAAAAATAATATACTTAGGTATATAAGCTATATGATGGATTAAATAGTCAAGCTATTAAATTGGTTACTTACAGTTATAACCACATCTAACTGCGATAATTTTTAAATTGAAAACTGACACCTGGACACAGAAATTGAACCTAGTACCTTTGGCTAACTATGCCAATACTATAACCACTGAGCTATCCACGAGCTGTCCCGGAGAAAATGGCTATATTGCAGCATGATACCTTATCCTGTCGATGGTGGCTGTGTTATCTGATAGCTTGTGATTTTAATCGATCACTCATATGTAGCTGACGATTTACACACGTCCATCACAGACTGCCTCAAAATATGAGTGAAGAATGACCCTGAATACGGGATGAATCCTGGATAGCTCAATGCCCTTCCGTGCCCCCCCCCCNCCCTTCTTTTTGTGTGTCTAGTCTAAACCTGTGTTTATCTTTAATAAAAGAGTATTTCTTACTACCACTATTTTGCCGATGACCTGGGCTCGAATTTTGATGATATGTCATCTTTTTATTTGTTCATCACAGACAATGCTTGTAAGAATATAACCTCTGGTAATGAAATGATCCTCTCATTGTAGAAATGTAAAGTTTATATTTCATTGTTTGATCATTTTTTGTCATTTTGGAACTAACACGGTTTTCTTGGTTTGCACCCTTTTGGAGTCATTGTTAGGCCTTTTTGAGTAATTTAAAGTCATTCATGTTGAATATAAGTATATATATTTTTTAAACTATTGATAGTTTATAAATGCATGAATACTCAAATGTTTTAATCACACACTTGCCGGAATGAGAATATAATATAGGCAATGAATTTTGTACCCTCTTTGCTTGTCTGGTTATAAAATATATACATTCCTGGTGAGACACTGCAACTAAGCTGGGGTGGTTTGTTTTGGGGAGGGGTTAGCACCTCTGAAGCCAAAGATTGTAGATCAAAATTATATTCAGCAGAATGCAAGAGCCTAGTTGTTAAAGACTTTTAATAATTCTCCATTGTGAAGCACATGCTTGATTTAGTCATGTGCATTTATGTATTACAAGTCTTCATATTTTTAGGTATTTTTTTTTGAAATTTGAAGTCATCATTTAGAATATTTAGGTAATTTTTTGATCATTTTTAAGTCATCAAAATCTAGGCCCTGCTGATCACAGTCCATTCAAACACAACAGACTATTATAAATACGACCATGAAAGGGATGTTCTAACCTTTTACGCGGCCTGGGCAAACATTTTAAATGAAGAGCTTCAGAGAAAAACCGAAATGAAATTGTTGTGTAAGAACTATTTATTTTGTAACTAGGCCTACATGATTTATTTTTCAATAAAATTTAAAAAACCATGCATACCAATAGTGTATTTAAAAAAAATTAATTATTTTGTAAAATTAATTCACTCGTTTTAAACCTTCTATCATTTTTACTAAATCTGTTTTAAATTTTTTGGTTTATACTGATATAGCCAAGAGCCCCAGATCATAAATAGATCGTGAGTCACAAAATGAAGGATATAGATTTCCCAGGCCTGTCTCAAGCTATTCTAATCATGCTACTGGCTACTCTTAGTTGCTCTCAAAGAATCCCCCACTCAAGTGAGCTTTTGACAGGTCTCAAAAACATGTTTTAGCACATTGGTAACATTTTGAAACGTTAAAGTTGTGTTTGACCGATGTACTCGGTAGGGGTGTGCTAAGGTTACTATTGATGTGAACTTGAAAACATTAAAAGCAAAGTCAAAGATTGGGTTCTTACTATAATATTTAAACTATCCATTGATTGCATCTAGGTAAAGATAAGTTTAGAGGAAAAAACAAAGCAAACTATATTATTTTATGTGGATATCTGAATGTATACATATGTTTACACTCTAGATGTCATTTAATCACTATTAGGTACGTTAAAATACCGTAATGCTTAGTAACGGTTATAAAAATGATTAAATTATGTTGAAATATGTCATATTTAATGAGATATGTCACATCTTTTCAGACTATATCAAAGTTTTCTTTTTATATTGAAATATTTCAAATATGTGAAGGTTGTTGTGGCTGGGTGTTGAAGTCGAAACAGAGGACATTTGACCTACGACTTTGACATTTCAAAGCTTATCACACTTCTATTATTCAGGCTACCCGAATTTTNGGGGGGGGGGAGAACCCACCCAAATATATGTACCATAATCTAAAAAATAGTGATATAATTTAGACATATAATTTTTGTTTCTAAAATAGCCCAAAGGATAAAAAGTAATAAAAAAAACCCCAGAGAAGGCTTATATAGGACCTTACTTTGTTAGTCACTTAAATGTAAAATGTTACCGGTAATTAAAATAACATAAATAATATTCAAAATCTTACATTAAATGGTGATAATTTTACAAGCTTGACCCAAACAATACAAAGTAGACCTATGATATTAATGTCACTGTATTACTGCTGGTCTGGTGGGTTATGAAACTCTACCATACAACGCTATACGAGAGGACAGGGAACTGCAATGGGATGTATTGTAGTGGGGGTAGGGAAGATAGGGTTAAAGAGTCATTCATTCTTTCATTTTGGTGTAAGTGGACATGCTTTTTTAACAATACAGAGAGAAAAACATTTAGGGCCTACTATTAGCTCGACACATCTTCCTTGCTGTCACAATACAGAACAGACTAAACTGCACAGAAATGTTTTCTTGAACAGGCAATAGAGACCACAATGTCTTAACAGCAACTCATTAAGTTCTATACTCCAAACTAGTCTAACTTACACTGAAAGTCATAAAAAGAATGAATCTGTCATGTAGCCACGACATAGCTTTATTGAGCACTAGTAAATGATATGTTAGAAAAATATTGATGTTATTCAGAGCCACTAACATTTCTCTAAATAAATACCAACCAGTGAGAACTTGTTACTTCCACACATGATGGAAGAACACTCGTCAGAATCGGTCTCTTTTCACCCAACCAGTCTAGTAGCTTGTGTTATTTATAATGGTGTTCTGTTGTTGGGAGCACTGCTTTTTACTTCCCATTAAGGTTATACACTTATGTTTTAATTATGATAATGTGTTAAGGATGAGGAATGTTGAATTAAGAGGAAGTGTACCAACATTTGTGGAGATATAGCGAGTGGAAAACCATTTAGAATTTAAAAAAAAAAAAGCTTTCAATACATACACCCAACATTGTTGGGGTAGAAAATTAGTAAAGACCTAACATTGCTTTTTTTCCCCACAGCATCTCAACACATGTGTTACAGATAAGAAAGGTTTAATTCATTTGCAGAGTGGTAGACCATATAGGAAAAACCACCTTCAGAAAACGTGATCAGGATTCAAACCATAAACCATGATCATGTAATCGAATGTCCAGTCTATTGCAGTCCATTTCCAGTGGGTTGATTACATCGCACAATACAGGGTAATTTTACAGACTAACCTCAAAGAAATATCAGTCCCCCACTAGCAGTACAAGCAAGAGAAAGAGAAAAAAATTGTAAACCAAATTAAAATAAAAGGTGGAACATTATCATCGATGACGGGACACACGTCCCAAAAAGCCCAAGAATATTTGCTGTTGCACATTTCTTTGACTACATACAGGTCATGTACTTGGTTTCCCACCTCCACAGACTTAAACTATATCAATCTCCTCGCTGTGTACTTTGTGAAGTAAGATGATTAATGGATAGAGATCATCTAGTCCACTGTAGCACTCTAATGGGCAGATGATCTAACAAATTGTTATTAGGAGGCAAGAATGTAAAGAGAAGATCTCCAATAGGCTGACTATCCACAACCAACCAACCATCAAGACTACAGTAGCCCCATGGCTTCTTTGGTGCTGACTGACAGCTGACGGCTTTGAAAAGCTACCAGACCAAATTATGTATCCCTACGCCGAACCATATGATCTGCAAAAAACATGTGTTTAGCAGCTGTCACCTCTAACAGTCAAAATTTAGGTATATACCTAAATGTTGGCTGTCAGAAGTCAGCTGTGAACTGTCAGTCAGCACCAAATAAGCCATGGGGCTACTGTACATTAGGCTTAAAGCATTTTTTTTTCACCATTTAAAAGACATTAATTCACTCAAAATAGCTTAAGTTGACATCTTTTCTCAAGGTCATTAAAGAAAAACAGTTTATTAGATGAAGCTTATACTATGCTCAGGCATGAGCCGACCAGGTAACTTGGATAGACAGTGACAATTCAACATAATATTCCTTTGAAGGGCTATTTTCTGTATTATATACTGGATAAAAGAGAAATTGTTAATTTTTTTTAAAATTCCATTTTATGTTGAATAAGACAACTTTTTTTTTTTTTTTT
>CABFWO010001712.1:11240-45217 GCA_902155825.1 Timema genevievae
TTTTTTTTTTTTTTTTTGTGAAAGATGTCTAGATAATATTTTAGTTCCATTTGCAATGCTATCTTCTAATAAAGGATGGTAAATAAAACCTCTGGTTTAAAATGAATCAAGACACCTCTTTAAGTTTACTGTCCACCATGCAATTGTGGATACACTTTCTCTAAATTCAACCTTCCTAATCCTTAACCTATTAAACTAATCATTATATAGACGTAGAACCCGAATGAGTAGTAAAAGACAGTGATAAAAAAACTCTGATATAAAGTTTTTTTCCTTCATTCTTAATCTCATAATCACAAAATTGGACACAGCGAGTTAGTTTTTTCTCATTTTAAAATAATTGCGTTTTAATTTGTTGGATTTTTTAATCATGCTGAAATGGTTTAACTGGTTTCAATTACACTGGTTTTTTTTAAAACAAAAACTACAGAACACTGAACTACAATGTGACATGTGGTTTGAGCTGCATTATATACATAAGCCATGTGACACACATTATAGATGCTGTGAGTGGCGCTTTTAAGTCCTTATGCAAGCAGGACCCACATGACAAGCTTAGATTTGAGAGAGACAACAATGGAATAGAATCTAAAAAATTATTGATTATTAAAACTATTCAAGCTAGAACATTCATCATAAACATTAGTAATTATATGTATATATATGCTCCATTGGTCTTCTATATTTAAATTATTGATAAAGGCCTTTATTATTATTACTATAAATTGGAGAGAAGGTAACTTACAAAATGCCAAAAACCATGAAATATTGATGTTTGAACTAAACATTAAATAATGTAAATTTAAGTAAAACTAAAATTGTAGCTATAAAAAAGGAGAAATCAATAGTTGGAATGGCAAGGAAGAATCAAGTATATTATTTAAAATGTTTTTATTGGCAGCCAGAATCACAGATTTGGGTGTTCCAGTCATAAAGTTAATTAAACCTTGAAATATATTTGTCCTTTGAAACTGGTACTGTTCTCTTTAAAC
Source organism: Timema genevievae (assembly GCA_902155825.1). Lineage (NCBI taxonomy): Eukaryota > Metazoa > Arthropoda > Insecta > Phasmatodea > Timematidae > Timema > Timema genevievae. The sequence continues at coordinate 12,233 of CABFWO010001712.1, forward strand.
TCGAGAATAGGAGGGCTATAAGTATATAATAAACTTAGAGCCAACAATCATTTGTTAATATAAATGTTTACCACCATGAAAGTGTAATGATAGGTATAACAATGTACCATTATACGGTATTAACTATTTATATTTTTTTATTTGGCTGTATCATCATCATCATCATCATCAATAACAACTGTTTCCAGCCTGGGGCCGGGTCATTTTAATAAAATGCCTCCTTCTTCCTCTATCCTTCCACCATTCTTCCTCCTTTAATTTCTTCAATTCTTCTCCTTTCAATTGAACACTTTCAGTTATCTGCTCCTCCCATCTCTTTCTTGGTTTCCCTTGCAGTCTTTTTCCTACATACTTGATTGCCTGGCATTCTCTCCTTCTTCATTCTCACTACATGTCCATACCATCTCAGCCTTGCTTCCTCTACTATCTCATGTACTCCCTGTACCCCCACTTCATTCCCATAGCCTCCATTTTCCTAGCCTCTTACATTCAATGTCTATGTTTCTGCAGTATGTGTGACAATGAATACAAAGTACGTTCTTTTCATCACTTCCTTACTCTTCAAAGGAACTTCTCTTCTACTTAGCAGGTCTATTACACACCTATATAATAACTCTCCTTGTCATCCTCTTCTCAGTACAGCCCCTTTACATCCATCTTTCGCCTCAATCACGCTTTCAAGGTATTTTACTTTCTGCACTTTTCTTGGGTTGCATAATGTTAATTTCCTTATCTGTCTATATTTTAATTGTAGGGTGCTCTTTTACAGTGTGACTTTAGGAAAAATTCAAATTTGAACAAAAATCTTCCACCATTATAACTGTATGTAAACTAAATATTTAGAATTAGAGACTATCAAGTTTTCTTGCAATAAGGGTGAGTGTGCTGTGCTATAAATATTTCCAATGTTGGTGTAATGTGTGCTATGCAGCTGTAACATGTTGTAGCAGTGGTGTTGGCTGGTGCATTGCGCAGTGAACAGTAGCCTTGCATGGACCCTTACAGCATGCCGCAGTTAGACAAGGCCTCGCCAGTTTACACAGATGCAGCCTACGAGGGAGGACCAGGAGCGAGTGGCAATGTTAAGAAGGTAACTAACTTCCAACTATTCACAACCCTAATCATTCGTTAGATTTGGTTTATTTATTTTTATCTTGTTAGTGGTTCATTCATATTTATTTGTCAAGTGACTGTTTCATTGTGAGCATGCAGGGCTCATAATTTTCTAAAATAATTGGTTACTTAAAATAAAATAATAATATAATATGGTCCACACATATTTTAAAGGAATAGTCTTAGCAAGGAAATAGTCTTACTAATATTCAACACCTTAGCCCAGTCGATAGCTTCTTTGTCTACTAGGGTAAGAGTCCCAGGTTTGCATCCCGGCATGGCCGAAAAATTTATCGTTGTTGAAATGAGGGTTTAACCTTTCACAGTGATGAATTAATGGTTGGGGACTGGATGCTGTGTCTGACCCAGTGTTAAGTTAGATTAAAAGGCACATAAAGCTACGACAGTCCTAGCCAGCTGGCAGTGGAAAATATATGCCTTGAATAAAAAACTTGACCCAGGCCACAGGCTGGAAACAGTAATGGGTGTAAAAAAAAAGTCTTATTCATGTTATTTTAAACTATATTTTAAATATCAAACACCATTTGAGAGATATTTTATTTTCACTTCCAATGCCCATCTCTTGTGTCTCTCCTTTTTTTATTCTGTTACTTTTATAGGTTGGCCACTCATTCTTTGCCAAATTCCTTTTTCTCCCTTTTGTAATTTTTGGTTTCTTCTTTTATGAAGTTGTCCTTCCTGATGAGTTCCGATAGAATGGAACCTTTGTCAAGGTATTGGAGGTAGTGATTGATTTTCTTCAATAGGCAGCCATTACCTCTTTGTCCACTGGCAGCAATGTAATGTGTGAACTGTGTTCTTATTTTCAGTGTAAAGGCCATGTTGGGTTTGTTGCCTTTTATGTGTTTTTATCAATTTTTTCCTACACATTCTATTTCTAATAAATTATAATTAAAATATTATTTATAGTCCATTTAAATATAAAAATGAAGTTTGTTTGCTGAAACATCCTGTAAGTTGACCAATTACTCTTGATTGACATGTAAAAGCCAATGAAGCTCAACAGGAAGATGTACCGCTTTTAATTACATATCAGAGATTAAATCTAATCATTATATGCTGACACATTTGTTTTGACGTTTCCATAATGTACTGTGCTATTGTATGAACCCCAGGATTATTTCATGGGAATGCTAAATGCTTGGTTAATACGTTGCCATATATTCCTACTTATTCATCACCTTGTGGCAACAAGGGGCATGTTAATTAATGTTCCAACTGCCAGCATTAAGCTAATTCTCCTGTTTTTAGCATTCATACTGCTTTGATTACAACTCAATTATTTATATGAGTTCATTTACATTCATATATCTTTATATATAGTTATACACTTGAAAACAAACTTTAAATACAACACGCAAATGGTGGCAATGCATCATCACTTTAGTTTATCTCTGGTCTAATCTTAATCCCAGTAAAAAGAAATAGTTCAGTACTTTAAGTAAATCAAGTTATTGTTGGTGCATGGGGGCTACATATTGAAGGAGCCAGCTTGGTATTAAACGTTTATTAGCTAAATATTATATTTGTAACTTTATAAGAATCAGGGGCGGGAAAAATAACAATTTTTATACAAATAACAAGGCTAAGTTTAAAAATTAAATATAGGCGTTTCAATACACAAAACATTCACTTTTAGTCTTGTCTCAATAAGTATCTTAGTTCACTCCGTATGACCCAAACCGGTAGTAAGACGCGGTGCTAAAAATAACTTAGTACAATGTCATATTCATGGTTATGAAAGGTTGCACAAATTAGGCCAAGGATCAATAATATTTCAGATATTACATGAGCATTGTGCGGTTATTGAATAAAATAATATTAATAGCGTATATTTCAATGGAGAAAGCAAAAAACCCATAATAAAGTATTTTCATTGCTGGTAATAAACTAAATCCCAAATGTTTATCTACACATCGTAACACTGCATTCGTTCTTATTTCCATGATGGTGGGTCAATTGTTTTTAAATACTGTTGCTTAAGGTGATAATAATTAAAAACATGTCTTCACTCGTTCAAAATATATCCTATTCCCCAATCATTCTATCAAATTCTTCTTTTGTAAAATTATGTGATTGTGTAGAGAACACAGGAAAAATATTTATTTTGCTCTGTTTGTGGTTAGGCGTTCATGTTTTAAAGACAAGGCTGTGGAAAATCAAGCTGCCTACAATGTAAAACATAATTTCAATTTAATTTTAGAAACTATTAAGATTTTAATAATTTTTGAACATCTTATTTTATAAAAAGGAAAATTGATATCGAAACGTAAATTCGAACTACAGTTTCTTTCAACTGTATTAAATCGATTGCTCTATTTGATTAAATCTTTATCTGAAGAGAGGATTCTGTTTAAGTTTACAATAAGAATAAGAAAACATTTTACGCGAGCACAAACAAAACTAATATTTTGAAAAAAGAGAAGATAAGTGTCTGCAAAATGTATAAATTGTGTCAAAATTTTAAAAACCAATCATGGTTGTATTTCAGGGTTGTTGAGGCACCTTTCTCAACACCCAACGCTAGAGTGAGAGTCATTTTATTTTTACCATGGTATTTTTTTAAATTTAAATAAATGTGAAAGATAATTTTATTAATATTAAATATTTGAAAAATAATCAAAAGCCTAAATTCAAAAATCAGTTTTTAAATATTTCTCGTTCCTGCGGGAAATTGTCATTTCGCGCCAGAACATTTTCCGAAGTAAAAATGTCATTCCCGCACAGGCCTAAATAAGAGCATTGAATTATTGTAGTGTGTGTAAATATTTGTTAGTGTTTTTACTTTTATTTTTCCTTTATTTTTCCACAATTCTATCATTCTGTTTAGTTCTTTTTTCAATGATTTTATTGATAAAGTTTATAAAATAAAAGTGTTACGTATTTGATTTTGTTTCCCAGTACAGTCCAGTGTCCAGTGAGGCTCTGCCACATTTGACCCACTCTGCATGGAGTGCTGTCATACACCAACCCGCTGAAGACGACTCTGAGCCAGACGATTTGCCTTCCACTGTTGACATGGATGCTATCAAGGTTAGTGACTCAATCAACATTTAACTGTCCAGATATTTTGATCTGAAGATGATAATAACCTCGAAAATACTCTGGTTCAAATGTTGATTATTCTGAACTTGGTGCAATAATATGACAGGTACAACCAGGGTTGTCGAGTCTGAGTCGGAAGCAAAACTTATAATATCATAACACTATTTGGTAACTATATCATTTTAATTTCATACTTATTTTTATTTTGTATGACCAATATTTGTGATTTGGATTGACAAACAACTACAAAGGATTCAGAGCTTACTTTAAGTGCACTCCTAGGCATCAATAACCTTGATTTTGTTCAAGATTTTAAAACAACAGTGAGTTGTGCAGCTTTAATTCGGTATGGCTTGGTCTCAATTTGAAGCTTTGGGTTTCAGTTAACATAGGCGTACAATCCGAATGTATAGTAAAACTGGTAATTCTTTGATAAACAAAATTATTTGTTAGTAGTTTTTGTTGGCTTCTGTTGAGTTTTGCCTTTTATCTGTTGGTATGATGTAAGAAACTATTTTAATTGTTTGCTGTTATTAATTGAAGGGCTCGCCGGCTACACCATTAGCTGCGAGCAAGTCCTCCCTCTGCCCAGGGGATGTGGGCTGGAGTCCGGAGACGGTTGAAAAGGGGGAAAGTGGGGAGGAGGAAGAGAGTAAGGGAAAAGAAGGAGAGGGGAGTGATAGTGAGGATAGTGATGATGACACAGATAGTCGGAGCGACGATGAATCTGGAGGCTCTGAGACTGCCAACAACTCGGCCAGTGACTCTGAGGTAAGTGTATGTCTGATACTTACAGCCATCTCATGTGTCTACTGTGTAGCTCATCTTAAAAATAATAATAATAAACAACTCTGTGGGTTGTGATTAGAAGCTTTGTCACAACATTAAAGATATACTATATCAAAATATAGATTTGGTAAAACTAGGGGTTTGCGAGTACTCGAAAATTCGAATTAAAGTCTAGTTTTAGTAGCAGCTCGGACTCATCTAGAATATTTTTACCAAACTAAAAAAAAATATATAGAATTTTTTGTTTTTTTTTAAAAATCTAGAGCTTAATTAATTTGATTCAATACTAAGATTTTATTTAATAGCTATTATGAAGTTCATCATTACCTTTTTTCTAATTTAAAAATAAATAATTACACTTACATTAAATTTATTTAATAATTCTAATTTGTGTGATAATTTTTTTCACAAAAATTTTTTCTTAAAAATTTGTTTCCTAGTAATTATGTGAGATTTCCCAGCCCTGCAAACTCCTATTAACACTTCTATCAGGAGCACACCAATCCGCAAGGCAAATCTTTGTTACTTCCTCTAAATTCAACCTTCCCAATTCCTAACCCATTAGCGAAATGAGTACTTAAGCATACAACCCGAACGGGTAGTAAGACGCGGTGCTAAATAAAAAAAATATCAAAGCATGACTCACAAAACAATAGACACACGTCTCGTCAGACTAGGACTGTACGCACATACGTAAATACTCTAGAGGGCCACAAAAATATAGTTATAATTTACAAGCTGCCTCATGGAATGGAGGGAGGAGGGGAGATGGAGCAGTCCATTGCAACAAAAAATGACAAACATGAAAACGTAATGAGAACTATTGATACATATCAAAATGTTAAATAACCTGGAATACGGGTGTATTCAGCCAAATGTTCCAATACCTTTGACATACCGGTGAAAAAAATTTCAAAGTATAATTTACCAGCATATCAAAGGTTAATCCAGTTTTTTCATTTATTTTTCCCAATTTTGAAAGTGTCGCATTATATTTGGAAGAAGGTACAGGAAAGGTGGATGGAAAGTATAAAAGGAACAAACACAAAATGGCTTTTACAATGTAAAGATTGGATGCAAATATGTTGTGTAGCTATAATATTTCCATCAAATTCAACAAAATTTAAGTCTTGTGAAGTTTCCTTAGGAGTTAATTGTAGCTCTAATAACAAGTTGTCTAGGGTCCAGTCTGTGTTTTACTCTCTTCTGCTGAAGAAGGAGATTGCTGTACCCTGAAAATTACATACTTATGTGTTTAATTGAAAACTTTGAGGACTACAGTTTTCTGCTAAGTGTGTAGTCCTTGCCCTACTATCCTCCTTTCAATGCTTAATTTAACCGTCTGCCACCATTTTCACTTTGTAAACAAGTTGTCTGTGATAGGTGCCGGTGTAAAGAATCACTAGAACAAATACATTGGTCTTACACCTTAGCTCAGGTGGTAGTATGTCTCTTTACTGAGCTAAGAAGGGTCTAGGGTTTGATTCCTGGCATGGTCAAAAAATGTATCATTGGGAAAATGTGGGTTTCCTCCTTCACAGTGATGACTTGACGGGCGGGGACTGGATGTTGTGTCTGTTTTAGATTTAAGTTAGTATAAGTCGTATACTTAAATAATCAGTCGATTCAGAAAGTGCATGCTAAATACCTCAAGTAATTGAAAAAATAACAAAATATTCTAAATTATAATTTGGTTTTGTGTTTCAATGGATTTCTAATGTGGTAGTTTTGTTTATCATCATTGTAGGGTTCTGGGACTGGAACTTGTACGTGGAGTGACTCTGACTCTGGCAGTAGTTCCTACTCCTCTCACAGTGGGCGTTCCAGTCGCTCCTCACAAAACACAACACACCAGACCACTTTCTCTATCAGGGAGACCAACTTTGAGCAGGTAAAGTTTACATTGTCTAGTTTGTATTAGGAATTTGTCAAACTGGATACCCCGAAGTGCTCAATTCCTAATAGTGTTGAAAGAATCGAGAATTCAACTTTATATCATGAATTTCGATGCCTCAATTATTGGCTCTCAATTTCCAGTAAAAGAAAGTTTTGGTATTAAATAAAATGGCAGTATTCAGAACTGTGCATGTGCATTTCATGTGAATCCAAATCTTGGCTGACTCAAATTGAATCTGAATCAAATCTCATGCTTAAAAATATTTTTAATCGAGTCAAAATTGAATCTCATGCCTAAACAAATTCAAGTCAAATCCAAATAATTTCATGTGCTAAGTTTATTAGATTTAGAAGAAGGTACAGGAAAGGTGGATAGAAACATATAAAAGGAACGAACACAATATGGCTTTTATAATTAAAAGGAAGAACACAGTTCACACTTTACATTGCTGCCAACGGACAAAGAAATAATGGTTGCCTCTTAAAGAAAATTGATCGTCACCACCCAATCCCCCGACTAAGGTTTCATTCTATCAGAACTCATCAGGGAGGAGTGTGAAACGCGCAACACAACTTCTTAAAAGAGGAAACCAAAAAAACACAAAAGGGAGAAAATGGAAAATTGTAAAGAATGATAGGACACATAGATAGGAACATGTAAAAGGTATAACATAAAGGACAAACACAGGAAAAGTACTTTGAATGCGAATATATAATATATTATAATTTATTTTATATCATTTTTATGCTTTCAATATTAGTAACAATTGTGAGTATTGAGAAAGTGAGTTTGATATACCTAGTTATTACCTGTTTTTGTGACTAATTTGTAGGGGTGTGTGAAGTCCTCTTTTTCAATTCAAAGCGACCTTGAATATATCAAATATTCTTGAAGATGAATTTATATTCCAATATTTATTTTTAATGGGGGTTCTATTGAAAAAAATATTATGTTGTGATTATTTATATTATTTTTACATTAAAATCATTTAGAAAAGGTTTTATTGCACAATTGTTTGTATTAGCTCATTCTAATCTTATAAATTGCGTTACAATCACAACATGCAAATCAATTACCACATGTTTTTTCATATGAATACTAATTTGTAATTTAATTAACAGCTCAAAATAGCGATAATTAATCATAAATTTAGTATTTAAGTTTTCAGTATTTTAATTGGTAAAGCTGAAATTTTTTTTAAGGAAAGTTAAAGCTCATATTGGTTTTGAAGCCAAGGCCAAGTTTTGAAGCCTTGCACACCTCTTCTAATTTACTAAATGAAACGGAACTTAACAAAACCACATATCCAAAAATATGTATTATATGCTTTTTAACCCCCTTTATTAAGTTTTTGGAATGTTTTATTCTGTTCTAGGGTGGGTTGAAATTGAAGATTTCAGCACTGAAAGTGAGCAAGCAGGATTCAGAATGCAGGAAAAGCTCGAAAGAACGTGAAAAATTTGAAAGGGTTGAGAAAATCGAGAAGGTTGCTGATGAAGGGGGTCGACCTCAGTCTTTGTCCCCTGGCGAGGAGAATAAAGGGGAGAATATAGCGAGTGATGCGGAGGGGAACGGGAAAGCAGACAAAATGGAGAAACCTGTAAATTCAGTGGCCAAGGCTGCTGAGGAAATGACTGCCAAAGTAAGACAATGTTTTCCTTTTATTACATATTTGGTTAGATTTACTTACCTACTCTATGGCATTAGGAACTTAAAAGTTCATTGTTGGATTTATGAAAGTACATTATCTATCCCTATCTTAAACTAGTTCCATCTATTTAACCTCATTACACCCTATTTATTTCAGTTCCATTCTAATGTTATCTTCCCATCTGCATCTAGATCTTCCCAATGGTCTCTTCCCATTGGGTTTGCACTTTTTAGATTCTTTCATTCGCGCTGAATGTCCTGCCCACTGTAATCTGCAAGATCAGATTAACACTGTCTTGTGATGAGTACAGGACATGTAACTTCCTCCAATCCCCAGTATCTTCATCCTTTATCTTCATAAGCACCTTGTTTTCAAACACCTCAAATTTCTTATCATCTTGTAAGTTAAGAGACCATAGAGAACAGCCAGTAAAACTTATGTTTTGTACATTATAAATTTTAGATTCACCAGGCGAGAGGTTAACAACTTGTTGACCAAGTAATAGCATTCATAGGTGACCTGGCGGACTAGGGGTAAGGTGTGGGACTTCTGTGCTGGGGGTCCGGGGTTCAACCCTTGGTCCCAGCACAGATTTATCTGATTGCCAAACCCATTCTTCACCTTTGACAAGACGTGTATTAACCACAACTTGTGAATGTGTGGAATGCCAGGTCTCCACCGTGGTTCGGATCCCACGTTAAACTGTAGGTCCTCCATTTAATCTCACAATCACCCTACCATTACACATTAGCGTAAGTGCGTATAACCCAAATGGGTAGTAAGACGTGGTGGTAATAATAATAGCATTCATTTCCCGACTGTAAATATTCTTTTCATAATTTCCATTCTAATATTGTTAAGATTGTTTCTAAATATTTAATCTCATTAATCCAGTCAAATGATATGTTGTTTGCACTAATCTCTAAATTATTGTCCTCATTCCGTCTCTCTGTGTTTTTATTAAATTGAGATTCCAAAATTTTAATAATATGGAATGATCTGAAGCAGTATTAACCAAACTTTCGTCATTCGTATATACATTTTGGTACCATGGCCTTAACAATATACCCCTTCAAGCTCTTTATTAAAACAGGAAACAATTTTTTTAAGTTTTTAAAGACCAGTTATGGGCAAATCTTACAACTAAAGGACCATATTGAGAATTTAAATATAATAAATACACTCTTTTGATAGGCACAGTTTTTTTTTAAAAAGGAAACTATACAGACAAAAACAAAAGAAAAATTATGTATAAAAATAAGTGATTCTCTAATAAATGGGACATTGAGATGAATGCAATTTATTCACATCTTTCATCATTTATTTAATGTCAGGTGGTAAGTTAGTTGTAGAGATTCTTAAAACAGCTTATACAAAGTCTTCAAAAAATGATTATCAAAGTTAAATATAAATTTGAAATCACAAAATAGTATACCATTTACCACTTCATATATTGTGATACTGCTTGTTAAGAACACTTTCCTTGATTTTTCCGACTGGATAATTTACTTTCAAATATGCATTTTGGGGAAATATCATATGTTTTATTGTCTCAAACTCTTAAGTAACTACACGTAATGTTTGACACCTCAGCTTGGTCAGTAGCGCGTCTGCCTACTAAGCTAAGCGTGCTGGGTTTGATTCCCGGCATAACCAAAATATCTATCATTGGTGAAATTTGGCATTTCCCTTTCAAAATAATGAATTAACAGTCTGGGCGAAATATTGTGTCTGTTCTAGACTTAAGTTAGTTTATAAGTCGTGTGCTAATATTATCAGTTGGTTCAATAAAGTGCACGTTAAATATCTCTAATAATAATAAAAAATTACAGTTTTTGGTAATTTTGAAATAAAACATTATTTGAACTATTCCATTGGATAAATTCATAGTTAGTAGAAAAAGGAAAGTACCCATTTACTTAACCTAAGCTGGCCGTTTGAAAAATTGTATTTGGGGATGACATACTGGAAAGTTGCACTTTGTTGACTCTAAGCAAAATGGTGTAATTGACACTGATAATAGCATTAAAAGTGGGAGAGTACTCAAAAATTTGAGTTTGAGTCGAATTTTAGTAATTGGTCAAACTCGACTTAAAAATTTCTTTACAAAACAAAACAAAAATTCTAGTACTCAAAATTTTAATTCTATCTCAAATATTCTGAGTTTAATCTGATTAAATTCTAAAATATTATTTCATAGTAGAATGACCAAATGGTCTAAGGCGTCACTTTCATATTAGACCGTTGTGCTGATGACAAGGAGATTGGGGGTTCAAATCCCGGTTGAATCTACTGAAGGTGGGCTTTCCTAAATTGTTTACCACTCTCTTTTCCCACAAATTTGGGTAGACTACCTCTAAAATGCTTCCTCTTCATCCCAACTCTATTAGAGTAATTTTATAATAGCAGAAATTGATAAAAAGAAAGAAAAAAGAAAAATAAACTTATAAGAGTAAAACTCAAATAGCCAAAGCTATTATGTATGCTTTTAGCGAGGATTTACTCTTTCTATATATCATGTTCTGAAAATTGAAAAATGACACCTTAAGGTGACTGTGTTATATGATAGCTTGTGATCATATAACATTTGTAGCCGACGATTTCAGCACGTCCATTATAGACTCTGCCTTAAAATATGAGTGAAGAATTACCCTGGGCACGGGATGATTTTTGGATACCTCAGTGGTAAAAGCATTGGCTTACTAAGCCAAAGGTCCTGGGTTCGATTCCTGTGTCCAGGTGTCATTTTTCAATTTCGGAACATGATAAGAGTAAACTTAATGAAGAATTTACACCTAGAGAAAGAGGAAAAATGTAGGAAGAAATCAATGCACAAAGGTTACATCTTAAATCTATTTAAAAATCCATTTTCTTGTGATCATATATTTCTCTTAAAAAAAGGAATTCTTAAAAATGTGTTTATTTTTATGGTTTATGGATGGCTATATTGCAAAAACTCCACTTGAAATATTTTGATTACTACAAATATTGCTCTATCTTACTCACACTCGGTTAAAACTCAATGTTTTCATTCAAACTCGATTTGAAGTGAAAAATACCTATGCGCGTGCACACACCTGTTGATTTTTATCTTTAAACTCCTTTGGCCAGCATTTAAACAGTGAATCTTATATCAACAGATGGCACTCATATTTAACCTAATCTCTACCCACTAAGCTCAACATTTACTCACTGCTGACTGTGAATAATAACTGATTGTGTTTTTTTAATTCTTTTCAGAAACCTTCAGATGTTGTGTTAAAAACCCTTGTTGAGGTGAACAAGCCAAGTTCGACCAAGAAGTCCACTGCTACAGAGTCTGCCAAGGTGACTGGTAGTAAATGTGATGGTAAAAGTCCCTTAGGACGCAAACCAGAGGCTACCAGGAGAAAAACTAGGACCAGCCGTCCTTCAAAGGAGAAGGTAATGTACAACTTTATTTACTTTTGCTCCTAGATTAGCAAAGTAACTTAATATGATAGAGAAAGAAGCTAACCTAAAAGGATAGGTTTGATAAAAACAAACTTCTCTATTCATTTCTTCACACTCTCTTCACACTTCTTATCACTATTACATCTACACATTATTTTAAATTTTTGGAAATATTACTTTTTCATAATAAGAAAGAGATAAAACTCAAAAACAAAGTTTGGAGTTATATATTTAGAATAGTTTAAAATTAACTTAAACATACAGTGTTGCCAGATTGATAGTACTGGGTGGAAAGTTGAGTAGATAGTTTATGAACAAATTTAAGGGTGTGCGAAGCTTCAGAACCCCCTCGACTTGGCTTCTAAAAAAATTCTGCTTTGACAATTACAAATATTTGCCAATGATGGTCAGTTATTGTGGTTTTGAGCTGTTATGTACAGTGAAAGACAATATTCATATGGAAGAATTCTAAAGTAATTTAATTTTAAGTTGTGATAGTAACTTTATTTATCAGAATTAAACTAAATACTACAAATAATTGTGCAATAAAATATTTTCCTATTAATTTAAAGTTATTGTTGAAATGCAGAACCCAGCCTTTTTTTTATCTTGCAAATGCATTTTTGCTGCTGAAAAACATAAATAACACAATTAAGCAACATAAACACAAATATAAGAGACACACTGCATACAATTTCTTAGAGATGCATCACAATTAGTTTCTTCAGCACATTCTATTGGCAATATATCCTTTTGGTAAAGGGAGCTTAAATATTTCGAGTTAGATTTTGTTTCAGTATGTTGGTCAACATTTATTCTATTGTGAGAACAATAATTTGTTTGTGATGAATAATTTTTCGTTCCTCTTAAAGTGTCTCATTGTTAGCTTATTTTTTTTTTCACTGATCACTTTAAGTGTGTCATTATTTTTTAATTTCCAATTGACCTCATTTTTAGTATGACTAACTTAACTTTTTTCCCCAAGCAATTTAATTTTGAATATGAATAACTTAAGTTTTTATTTCCAGTTGACATCATTTTAAATGTAAATAATGTAGAGTTTTATCTCTGAAAGTGATTTTATATATTTAAGTAACTTAATTTTAAGTGTAGGCACCTCTTAATAAATAATTTTTCTTTTCAAATGATTTAATACACATTGATAATATTTAAGTGGGAATATTGTTTTTTCTCTGAAAGTGATTGAAAATTTAGGGTGCGGCCTATTTTCGGGTCAATACGGTATTATTTATTATGTAAAATGAAACCCAGATACCAATTTTTAACAAAATCGCTGTAGGCATTTTAAAAATGATTCAATTAAAAAAAAAGTCATTAGTAAACTACCGTTTAAATTTTGCTTTCCTGAAAAACAAGTATAATATAGTCCCCAGATATACATTTTAAACAAAATTGCTAGGGTCGATTTTGAAAAATGTGGGATTCATTAAAATCATTTATCAGAAAACTACCCTTAATTTTAGCGCTAGGGTCAAAATAAAATGACCTTAGGTATAGACATTTAATAGCTAAATATCAAGGATTAACAAAATCTGTCAAACCATTTCACATCTGTGGCCAGCGACAGACATATAGACTGACAATCACGGGGACATACAGAATTTGTAAAATCCACTTTTTTGGATTCGAAGATCACATAAAATGCAAAGATTTATCATAATATCGAGGTAGAAAATGTTAATGATTAAAATACTTTTTCTTTATAAGAAAAAGTAAAAACATACACATCAATATTTTAATGCCACATTGCATCTTCCTCTGGAAGTAGTAGACTCAACAGACAATTGGTTTTGTTCGTACCAACTAAGTTGTTGAAGGAGAAATTTTTCTGCTTTGGATTAAAATTCCCTTTAGATTCTGTTATTGTTCTATGTGGATTGCAGGGGATGTTAATGATGCAATAGGCTTTAAATGTGTTATATTTTACACTGTCTTTTATACAATCATACAAAATATGGAACAAATACATAGGCTGGGTATGGTTTTCTATACTTTGTGATCCATTGATGTATAAGTACTCACGGCCATTTTTTTCTTTTCCTTATGAGGTTTTAAATATAAAGAGCCCATGTCACGAACATAAAAAGTTATTCAAAGGGGACAAATGGACATTGTAATCAGATTCTGGGACAAGGAAAATCATAAAGTCATCAGTCGTTACTTAAACAGTATGTTTTTCGATAGGAGCACTCCTGAAGAATTACTGAAGCATTTCTGGGATGGTATTTTACCTCTTCCACTCTCTAAGTTGATACAAGTGGCCCAAATGTCACACATCCAGGGTGTCTACCATCCGGGAAAATCCGGGAAAACGGGAATTAGTCGGGAATTTGAAATGATCGGGAAAAAACGGGAATAAGCCGGAAATTTGGTAAATTACAATAAAAATCTGAGAAAATGTGGTCTTACTCAAAATGTGAAATATAATAATCATTAAAACAGTAAATAATAATGTTATTCAAACTGTAGTTTTTTTTGTAGCTGTGTAATATATTTTATAGTTCCTAATAAACAATGTTAATACAAATTTAAAAATTTGTTTATTTAAATTTTAAAACTTATTATTATTCATAACAAAAGATTAATAGAAAAATGAGGGGGGAGGTGGGGGAATTAGAAGGATGTGACATACTTTTTAGTCGGAAAATTTAAGAAATGATCAGGGAATAAGTCGGGAATTTCATTGGTCAAGTTGAGTAGACATCATGACATCAAATCTGTCAAATCTGTAGTTTGCTAAATCTGGGAACATGTGGGCTTCATGTTGTTCATGGTTCCTTGAGAACATGAGTGGAATTTGTCGATTGAGGTATAAGTAGTTTATTGCGTCACATGTACTACCTGTTCACTGAATCTCCAGCACATCGAGCATTGTTTACCCAGTTGACAGGGTGTACAACTTTTCCTTTGAAGTTCTGTGGTGTGCAGTGGTTAGAGAATGCAACATGCTATTCAAAGGGCATTACAAATTTGGGACCATGTTGTTAAGTTTCTCAAAGAAGCAAAGCTTCCTAAAATAAAACCTATTGAGACACTGAAAAGAGCAACCTGTGATCCATTCCTGAAGTGTAAACTAGCTTTCTGCAAGACAATTGTAGATGAATGTCAGCCTTTCCTTTTTGATGGGGTTAGATATATTTGATTATTTTTCCATCATTTTCCCTGAACTGATTGGCAAGACATCTGCTTTCTTATTCTTCCATGCGAGGTGTGGCTAGGTCAGCTAGAGGGGAGGAGGAGGTCAAAATAAATGTAATTAAATTAATAAAATTATAATGGAAATTTTCTGAGAAGTTGGTCAGGGAACTTGGAAAAATAGTCAGGGAAAAGGTATTTTTTTACAAATACTGTAGGAACCTTGTTTTTAGAGAAGAACTGTTTATTTTTATTTACAAGTGGTGGGAACGTGGACTAACTCTAACTCTGAGAGTGGTGTGGTCTCTTGGTTTAAAATGGAAGATAAGTTGTGAGTGTAGTTGCCATATGAACTAAACTTGTTTTTCTTAGGTTGTATAACTTTTTTTTATGTGTACTCAACTTTTTTTATGTGTAAGTAAATAGGCCTGCCTCTCTCTGTTACTAATTGTGGTGATTCGCTAATTTTTGTGCACCTAGACTCCCTATTGTTTTCATTGGTGTTACATTCTTTTTACTAATTGAGCGCAACTTTATCTTTTTCTGATTTGTGGACTCCTATTGTAGAAGTCCCACCCCCCCTTTTCAGGAATTGAGATATCCTGTGTTTTTACTTTGACTCACCCCACTCACTCGAGATCCTTGACAAGTATGGTAATGTTCTGATTTTCGTCTTTTAAAATTTATAAGTGCCTTTTTTTTTAAATTTCATAATGTAGACTCTCCATTATTATTATTTTTATTCTTTCATATAAAATGGGCTAGTAGTTTGCTGCAATATATTAATTTCTAGTTTTTATTTAAGATAAAACTTAACATAATTTTTTAATATGAAGCTTCTCTCTTGCGAACTTAACCTTTTCTCACCGCCGTGTCCAGGGGCGGTTGTATTATAGTGCCCCTCCTGTCAATTTTTTCTGGATCGGACATGTCTCCTTGTTTCTCTATTCTTTCATACATTAATATTTATTTGATAGGATTATTATTTATTTATTTTTAAAATCTAAAAGAAATAATAGAAATAATAAAAATTATACTTTAAAAAACATAATTCATTGGTTCTCTGTCACACTCTCAATAAACTGGTAAGTTGGATGTACTGATAGTTGGTTTCCTAAATGACTTCTCATGCTCCCTCCATGCAAATGCATGTACAAAAGCATGGCGCAATAAAAGCCACATATTTAGCCAACACACTCCCACACAAATAAAATAAAAATATTTGAATTGGTGAAATTATATATAAACTTAGGTCGTAATTCGTAAAACTTCCTTTCTCTCATTAGTAAACTAGTTGAGGAGGACCTAGTGACCAATACAATACATTTTAAATTAATATGTCCCTTAAGTGATTGCTCGAACTAACAGCAAAATACCCTTCATAGTACATGCAGAAATGTCAAATAATGTTGCTCTTAAGACTAATACTTTTAAAAGTAGGTTTGGTTAACAATTTTGGAAATTAGTATAGCTAAATTATGAGTTATTTAGAGGGGGCTTCCATTATAATTGGGGCCATGTTAAGAATTTAACTATAAACATTTAAATGGAAGAAAGAAACTCTAAACAATTAAGTAAATATGAAAGGCTCATTTATGTATCATTCTTCCCCCCAAGCTTTACTTTTCATATTTACTCAATTGTATGGGATCGCTTTTTTCCATCTTGATTTGGTTGGAATGTACAATGTGTTTGTACTACTGGCAGCAAAAATCCACGACCGACCAAGTCACCGGTGATATCAATGATAGGTCTTAGTAACACATGTCCAGCACAGTCTCTGCTTTAAACTATGAGTGAAGAATTACCCCAAGCACAGGACGATTCATGGACAGCTCAGTGCCACACTAAGTTGAAGGTCTCTGGTTCGATTCCTCTGTCCAGGTCTCATTTTTCAATTTATTCGATGTAAACATTCAGTTAAAACATTTTTCTCGTGGTAATAATAAACTATAAGAATATAATTGATCACTGAGATCACTTTCTTAACTGTATTTGGGTCTCTCTGTTGTAATTAGTTCTTAAGTCGCAGCACATATTTCCTTTATTGAAAATATTAATAGACCTGTAATAAGTGTACATGTGCTTGTTTTGCACCGAGTTGTGTCTGTTCAGGGGAAATGAGGGGAAGTGGCGGGCAGTTCAAGGGCGACCGAAGCTCCTCATTCTCCTTTTTATTCATCCTGTTCTCTCTCTCTTTCTGTCACTGTCTATCTTCTCTTTTTTTTTTCTTTGTTTCTCTTTTTAAGGTGGGGCTTGAATAGTTTTTTTTACTTTAAGAGAATGTATAACAACTCACCTCTCCTCGCTTTGAAATTATGTATTTTTATGATTTAAAACTTGAAATTATTATAAATGTTTACTATTTAAAACATACTGATACAATTAGTATTGTCAACATGAGCTATTACTGATATTTTGAGAATGAATATTAACATTTGACTGAATAATAAAATTTACAATTGTTGAATTTTGCTTTAATATCAATATACTGATGTCTGTTTCCTAAGGGCCAATTTCATAGTCAGACTTAGTTCGTCTCAAGTGCGGTGCTATACTAAATATAAGACGACACCTACCTAACTCGAATGGAATGGGCCAGTTCCACGTATGAAACTGGCCCATTCCATTCTGTTCTAGGTAGGTGTCGGGCTGTATTTAGTGTAGAGCCGCACTTGAGGCGTACTAATTCTGACTATGAAACTGGCCCTAATTCTTTAAATATAAAAAAAACATATAAAAAGAGGTGGAGGCATCATTAGGGTGCAATCTTTGCAATGATTCTGATGCATCAATACATTTTTAAAATAATACAAGTAATGAAATCATAGTTGGGTAATTTAGTTTATCGTTAAAGTAACTGAAATAAAATAGTGTTTGTCACTACTATCCGAACAAACAAGGCTCCTGGAAAACTTTAAAGAAAAACTTTCTTTCCACCACATAAATATATTTCAAAATATAAACTTTACGAATCCTTATCCAAGGAGATTAACAAATACTTTACAAGTGGGTGGATAATAATGAAGTCTTTTGAAACTGCTGGTCTTTAAGAATCTAAAAGGTACATAGTGAAGTTATGTGAATATAATTATTATAAGTTTCTTTTACCACAAGGTTTAATAAGTACACGTTTACACATGCTTTGCCATAAAAATCCCCTGCCCATACCTCTATAAACTAAACATAAAAGTAACATAATTTCCTTGCATTGCATCTGGTACTAGGGGATTTAAAAAGAGATCATTGCAAAAAAAAACAGTTAAAATATACATACATAGGCTTAGAAACCCTTCACGAGGTAATATAATTACATAGTTCCTAGTTTTGAAAAGAGTTAAGTTACTCGGCCAAAAGGGCATGATTTACTTGTTAAATAAAATATTAAAATAAATACAATTATATCTTCTTTATATTTATTCCCTTCTCCTTATTTGATATTAGTCCTGGTCTTCTGTGACAACATGTTTTGGTGTTATAAATAGATGTTACACCATCTTCGGGTCTGAGGTAAACCAATGTAAATGTAAAATTATGTATGAATTTATGACAATAACATTGTAAGGTTAATAAAGTTAATCATTAAAAATGGAAATGGGCTAGAGGAAATAGAATATGATATACAAAATATTAAATAAATAATCACTTAAATTAATAATGAGCTTTGAAAAATAAAATAATCTCTAACAACCCCACAGCTAAAACAAATAATAAATTAAAGGCCCTACATTTTTAGATTAAAAACATTCTGAAAATAAGTTTTTGTGGAATGATATGAAAACATACCTTTCTCTAAATGGCAAGATAAGTAGTGACCGATTGTAGAAACAAAATGCGCTGAAAAGAATGAACAAGAGACACATAATAAGGTGACCAATCAGCATTCCTCCTTTAGCCTCCATAAGGTCTAAAACAAATGGTGAGGTACATGGAACCTACATTTCTACAAAATTAGAGGTAAAATTGGTAACTAAGGTACTTTTTAAATTAATGACAATTACGAATGCTTTGACATTTAACCATAGTGAAGGGTCTTCCCCAGTGGCCACATGGTCCAAGGCGTCACTCTCATGTTTGATTAGACTGCCGTTGACAAGATCAGGGCTCGAATTTCGGTCAGGTGTACTGAGGGTGGTTTTCCCCCAAAAATGGTTTTCCACTCTCCCTCCAAACAAATGCAGGCTCACTTCTCTCTAAATCCAACCTTACTCATCATTAGTGTAATGAGTACATATGCATATAACCTGAACACGCCAACAGTTAGTAAGACACATTGATATATATAAATGTTAGTAAAGGCTAAATTCTCAGTTCCAATTTCTGCCAGTAAAATTTGCCACTACCCAGAAATTATCTTTAAGGGTAAGGTGTCAGATTTCTGTGCTGGAGGTCAGGGGTTAAATCCTCGGTCCCGGCACAGATTATCTTCCTTCCTTCCTCCCCCTCTGACAAGACGTGTATTAATCACAACTTGTGAATGTGAGGAATGCCAGACCTTCACCATGGTTCGGATCCCACGTTAAACTGTAGGTCCTCCATTTCATCTCACAATCACCCTACCATTGCACATTAGCGTAAGTGCGTACAAGCCGAACGGGTGGTAAGCCGCGGTAATAATAATATTTACTGCTAGACTATATTACCTACACTTTTGCAGTAAAGTCCAGAGTTTTTTAAGAGAAATCAGGGTACCCATAGAAATAAAAATAAAATCAAGGCCTTCAACTCTGAACCAGCTAGGTTTATTGAGAGTTAAAACATGGTTGACTCTCGAGTATCAGGACCCATGTTGGACCCAATTCGACAGTCCAAAAGTGGTTTTATAATAATTCTTCTCATTCCATCCTAGTTTATCACCATAGTATACAAACAAAACATCACAACAAATTAAGAGTAGCATTTTTATGTCTTCACCCCATATCCAAGCGGTCTTAAGTGCCACCTTGTCTAGTGTGTAAACTATTTGTTGCCAGACTACAGACTAAGCCATTCCTCCCTTTCACTAGCGGATTAAAATTTTGGCCGCCTAAGGGCTTCACATATCTTGCTGTTCCGCCTGTACCCCCAACCTGGAAAACCCTTCATACACCCACACCCTCATTCAACCGCCCTCCCCCACCACTCAGACCCCCGTCCTGTGTAAACTATAGACTAAACATCATATAGATAAGTGTTATATGAATGATACTGATAACTTATAAGGGACTTACGGCATAATATATCCCTGCATGTAGCCTAACCTTACACTTGAGTTTGACTCTGATAGTAATAATCACTAAAAACACTCAAACCTAATCTTTTGTTGTTCAGTTACTCTCCAGATGCTGACTTGTATTTAATTTACTGCCCTTCTGATTTTGCCGCCCTGGGCTATAGCCCCCTCAGCCCTCCTGAAAGTCCGCTCCTGCTCCCTTTGCCACCTGGTAGGATTTTCACCACAGCACAGTTAACTAAATCTGGGGAATAGAGATTAGCGCTGCTACTGTCAACATATGCTACATGCATACCTTAGCACCACATACTACTACTACCAGTTCAGCTGCTTGTATGCATATGTACTAATTACGCTAAAGAGCTAAGGATGAGTAAAATATACTTTAGAGGAATTGTACCCACATTTGCATAGAGGTACACCCGACAAAGATTCAAATCCTTATATCTCCATTTTCGGCAGTCTAGTTTATTGTGAGAGTGACGCCTTAGACCAGGGGCTACCAAACTCTTTAGACAGAAGGCGTCCCAGAACCAGGAAAAATGCATGCTCGAGCCCTCATAAAAAAATTTTGCGCTAATATTATTAACATTCAATAATGACAGTTAAATTTTACAAGTATTTTAGAACTTATTACTTGAATAAATATTCAATGAAAGCACACATTTCACATCTGCTTAATAGTGCAAAAATTCAACTTGCAAAATGCAAAATTTAAATCAGTAGATATTCATTAGTTTCTGGGTGGACTTGCTTTTGATCACAAAGTGCTTCAATATTTTGAGTTATGGTTGTCAACTGTAAGTGCAGATCATCTATATTTAGGATTTGCAGGAGTGTACAATGAATAATTTTGCTCATAAAGATATGTTGTCGTGAAAAGCATAAAATATTTCAAAGTTTTATTTTGTATTTCATAGTATTCCATGGCTATTTCAATCCAAAGTTTGTAATTTCTTCCTCCTGAAATTTTATTTTTGTCTTTTAAGTTGAAATCTCTTTATTTTGTCCTTTCTCTTGTAAAGACAATTCATTGACATTGGCAGATGTCTTTTAATCAGATTTCAAATAAATGGTACGGCGCACCGCACAGACTTTCTCTCTCTTTCTATAAACTCGTAAGATTTCTGAACGGAATAATGTACATTGTATCATCACCACTCCACATAAGAGCACGCATAAAATAATATACAATGATGTAGAATCAATGAGAAAAGAGGCGCATCTTTGTCCACCTAAGAGCATATAAAACAGTTTAATGTCTTCCACAAGGGTCAACACTTCGTATTAAAATTTCGATTTCTGGTTAAAATTTTAACATTTTATAAGGTGTTGCAGATCTTCAAGTCATCGCATTGATATTTAATTATTCATTTATACATTTTGACCAATAAAAAATGTAAATATTGACTATTGAGTCTAAAATGGAGATAGATCATTGCTGTGCAAACATTTCTCCTAAGAGATTTAAGGAAAAATAACATACTTTTTTAGATACTTATATTTAATTACTCTATGGCATTGGAGAATTATTGCGTTAAGACTTAAGTAGTATATGTTTACAACTAAAGCTCACAAAATTGTATTAATATATTTGCAAATATCTCAGAAACTGTTGCTTTTATAAAAATATATGTCAAATAAAAGTTTTTTATTTCTAATAGTCCTACAATTTTGCAATGATAAGTTGTTTAGTTTCTCAAATAGTTGTGGAGATACGGAAATTAACGCTTCTGTAAAGTACCCTAAAAATCATTTTCATAGGAAAATGAAAATAGCCAGTTTATTTATAATCTTAATCAACGCCTAGATACGAATTTTAATCAAAATCGTTTGAGCAGATTTTGAGAAAACCAAATTTTTCTCTTTTCGCCCTTCAGTAAACTACCCTTAATTTTAAGTTTTTATAGACACACAGACAGACGGCATTGCAAAGACTATTTTTTAGGGTTCGGGGGGTCATGAGACGTCGACATCCATCAACATTTCAGGTTAGTTTTTTTTACGGTCGCAATACTTAAACTTTAATGTCCAAA
The DNA here is from genome assembly GCA_902155825.1 of Timema genevievae. Taxonomy (NCBI): domain Eukaryota; kingdom Metazoa; phylum Arthropoda; class Insecta; order Phasmatodea; family Timematidae; genus Timema; species Timema genevievae. The sequence continues at coordinate 34,585 of CABFWO010001712.1, forward strand.
AAGTTAAAAAATTCATATAATTGCGTATAGATTGAAAGTTATTGATTTTATAAAAATATGTTTCGGATAAAATATCTGTATTATAAATATATATACATATTTGTAATGCTAAGTAATTTCATATCTCAAATAGTTTCGGAGCTATTATAAAAAATGTTAATTTACGCATCAGACCGGAGCCCTTAAAGCCATTTTGCCGAAATATTGAGAGTAGCCATTTTGTTTGGAATATTTATTAATGTTCATAAATGAAATTTAATCAAAATCGTTAGAGCCGATTTTGAGAAAATCGACTTTTTCTCTTTTTTCCCTTCAGTAAACTACCCTTAATTTTAGGGGTAGATATCCAATTCCAAAAACCCCTCGGGGCAACCCTATGAAAACCCTAGATATCAAGTTTCAGCTCAATCGGTAAAATAGTTTAGGCTCTAGTTGGAGGTACAGACAGACAGACAGACAGACAGACAGACAGAAATTCAAAAACCACTTTTTCGGATTCAGGAAGTCATGAAACGTCAAAATTCATCAAAATCTCGAGTTCGATTTTTTTGACGATCACCATACTTTCTCTACCTGTAAGATAGAGAGAAAGTAAAAATTGGCAATTTAATTACTGGTTCTATTTTACTGTATGAAAAATCAATAAAGAATATTCTAAAATTGATTTTACTGTGTGAAAAATCAATAAAGAATATTCTAAAACTGCCTCACAGTGACGTTATCTCCCTATACCCAATAGGAAGCTAGCTTTCATGACACCTGTTGCCAGGACGCTTTCGATTTGTTGGTTTTAACACTGGTCACGAGAGTTCCAAGGGGCAAGGGGTAGGTCATATATAAGCTGCTTGTGCATATGAATATATAGAGTAGTCACATAAATCTACACAGTGCCGGTAATATAAATCTACAGAACATTGTAATAACCCAGTGCCTTGATCCAAATAAATTGTGTGCAATATTAAAGTTTTATTTAATTAAATTATCTCACAAATGTTGTGTGCCGCTTTAATTAGTGCTTGATCATGGGGCAATTATCAGCTGATTAAAGGTATAGCTTTAACCGGCGCCCCAAACAAAGGTGGGGTATAATAATAATAATAATAATAATTCCGAGTCTGAGATAACTATGGCAGAGCCCAAAGGCTTCACAAAACCCACTTTGAAAAACGCTGTCTTAGATTATCCAACAACTGAAGCGGGCTAACACACTATATCAAATTAATGATGCTTTCCACTCTTGAAAATTTCATTATACATTTTATAAAGTATCAAAAATTAATGGAAAACTCATATTGTAGTATTTTTCGACATTCTACAAGTCGATAAACATTACCTTTCTTTCAAACAATGCTAATAATTGAGATATTAAAGGGCCATTACAATAATGACTCATCAAATACATTTTTTTTATAATTTTAATGACACAAAAAACTGTTTAAATAAAACACCTCCTCTGTGGAACATTCCTCCTTAACACACACTCCATCTTGCTTGTTTTTACAGTCACTTTCTATTTGCTTCTTTTGCATTCCTCTCGTCTCTCTCTAATTTGTCTTTTCCTAAACCTATCGGATCTTCTAGCCTATGGCCTTCTCTTATAGTTTGAGAATGGATAGAATAACCAAACACAACGCCCTCCTCTCTGATTCGTCTAGTGACAGCCATGCTGGCATGCGTGGGAAGAAAATAATATATGGTTAGAGGGGATACATTTAGCTCTACATATTTACAAAGCCTTGCTAGCTGTTTTTAAAATCACAACATAGTGTGCCTCAAATAGCAGTGTAGGTCTTCTAATACCCTTTATCTGCTAACTTATTTGAAACATTTCATTTTCTACCAAGCTTTTTGTTCATTAATGTCGGCCACAGATATTATATAATAGGTCTTGTAAACTCTCTAAAAAATTAAATAATATTGAAGCACTTGGTCTAAATGTAGAGATTTATAGCAAAGTTTGCCGATTACATGGAGGTTCTGGTTTGAATCCTAGCTGGCTTTATCGGAGGGGTGGGGGTCTTTACTAAATGGCTTCCCACTCTTCTTCAACATAAACTGGGGTTCATTTCCTCTAGATCATTGGTATTCAATCTTTTTTGTTCACAAACCTCCATATATAATTTCTCTTCCAACTTTGTACCTCCAAAGTTGTTGTTACATAATTTTTGCAAGCTCTACGTATTCTATAATCTACTTTAAATCCAAAACAAAATAAACTACATTCCAAATAATGTAACATATAATAAGTTTTAAATGATATATATCATGTACCCCCAGGGCTACACGAATCCCAGCTTGAATACCACTACTCTAGACCCAGGGTGGGCAACCTTTCCACCAATTGCCACAAGTGGCGAATGGGCCATAAAAGGGTGCCAGCTCTCACAGTATAATTAACTTTTTCCTTAAAGTCATGTGTTGGTTGTAACTTGTAACAAAATAATTGTCAAATTTTGCATTAAATTGGCTTACATTTTCAATTCGAACACTTTTCATCATTTGTATCTGAGGCAGTTGTAACTGATTAGTTAAAGTGTTCATATTTTGAATAAACCTGTTCAGCATGGTGATAAAAAAGAGAATCGCGCTGCTCAACGAAATAGTTGGGCTTAGTATTTGATTTATTAGATTTATTTACCTGCCTCGTTGGCCTCATGGTCATCACTCTTGTGTTAGGCGAAACCGCTGATGACAGGGAAATTGGAGTTCGAATCTCGCTCGGGTGTACTTAGAGAGGTTTTTCCAAAATGTTTTTCGACTCTCCCTCTGCACAAATGCGAATACACTTCTTCTAAATTCAACCTTCCTCATTCCCAACTTATTAGCATAATTAGTACATATGCGTATAAATAAAATAAAATATTATATTTTGTTTAATAATAATTTTTTCCAATTCTTTTACTTAAAAATTATTTACTATACCTACATGAATGATTTTTTTCAAAATTAGTAAAAAAAACTAACTTTAATGATATTGAATTAAAAAATAAATCTTGTCCTCACTCATGTAACTTTTAAGATTAACAAATTAGTGCTCTTGGGTATGGGTATTTCTACGCTTATGCCTTCCCCTCAAAATATGTGTCTAACATTCATCACTTGCAGATATAAATAAATAAATGAATGTTTGGCATTAAAAGTAATAAATAAAGGTAAGTTGTTTTGCTCAACCATGTGCTTTCTTATTTTATGTTTTGTCAACTAAAAAAAAATGGATGTTATAAAAGAGTATTTGTTGATGCTTTGAGAGGTACCCCCCTATTATCCATGAGCTGTTCTCTGTTTTATGACCCCCCATTCTCTTACTCCTTGGGCAGTAATCTAAGTACAGGTTAACATAATGTTGCATTTTATTGGTGGTCTAATTTGTACCACTCCTGGCAGTAGGTACAGGTACCTACCATTTTTAATTAAATCTAGTTTTTTTTCTTTATGTTCACATGTTTACGACGACGAGCCTTGTATTTCACTTGTGTCGCTTGCCATGTTTGGTGGTCATGAGTTTTGGTCTCACAATTTGTATCTCTTTATATGGGCGTCTGGTGGCGGGGTCGTTTAGTTGGAGTTAACAGTGTGTGCTGTGAGCTTCACATTATATATCATCCAGACTGCTCTCCGCCATAATTGTGGTTATTTTGTTTTCGATAAAGTGAGAAGTGTGTCTTGGATATGGTTGGGTGGTGGCCCGCCCTCCTTCCTTTCACCCAAAATTGAAAGTAATTTCGATTAAAGCTTAGACAAGAATATTAAGTTTAACTCTAATATTGGCCAAATGTACAGTCTAAATTTTAAAACTAGTCTTACCGATTTGATAATATAAGGTTTTAAATAAACATACAGAAATAATATTATCAATTAATTGGCCATTCTATCAAATTTGTTAGCTACGGTTATAGCCGCATTTAGATAACAAATTCTGGATAGCTCAGTAGTTGTCGTACTAAGCTAAAGGTCCTGGATTTGATTCTCTTGTCCAAGTGTCATTTTTCAATTTAAAATAATATAAATAATAGCTTTGATATATTTTATGTCCACCTCTCTTCTTAGCATCTGAAGGAAATTTCTGATTGTATGGAATAGTAGCTTGTTGGTTGACTTGATAGAGCAGTGACACACAAAGTTACAGACCCAAGGTTTGATCCCTGTCTAAGACAAAAAAAAAATAATCCGCGTTTGTCAAACGTTATCTTAATCAACTATTATTACATACTGTCTGTTCTTAAATGAACTGGTTGTATGTAACAACATACACTTGCGCTTCCATGCTTACTTTGACTCAGAAGGTCGAGGTTCAATCACTGGGAGGGCATTCTTCCACAGCGTAGTTTCTTTATATATTCTTTTCAATCAAATATTAATTTAATTATTTTTTATTTTGTCAGCGTATAGCCCGAACGGGTAGTAAGACGCGTTGATAACATTATTATTATTTTATTTAGTCTTTTTGATGCGTGCATCTCTTACTATCCATCCGGGGTATCCTTATTTTTACACTAAGGGAATAAGATGGAGAAAGAACTGGTCATAATTTTAGTGGATGGAGGGTGTAAAACCATAAAGGGGGGGGAAAAATTACCCTAAACTACACCTGGCCTGGATTTGAACCCCGACCTTCAGGTCATCTGCAAGACAGACCATACGAGGTTCACGCCTTTTATTTATAAAGTTATTTATGACTAAAATGAAAATAAATTAATACACATGTATTTACAAAACTTATCAAAGTTTTAAATTCTAATGCGATAAACATAGAAAGAACCCACACAAACAATATCTTTTTGGAGTCCCGTAATTCTTTTTTATGGATGTAAAGGGTTTAAAAAGTTTGAGAATTGCTTAGAGGGATTTGGAGTCCCTGGCACTCTCGCTAAGTACTTGTAGATGAGAAATATAAATATGCGAGTCTCTAAAATAGTGGCGAGGCGCTATCACTTATGAAGACATTATTACCAGTTTCTCTCCTCGACGTTTGATTTATGCCACTCTACCCTAGAGCTCCTCAACTCCCTATCACCCCCTCCACTACCCTCTACCTGGATCTTCAATGGACACACAGACCAGCTGACCTTCTGATCGGAGCGCCCATTGGTTGCGTAAACAGTCGGCTACCGTGCCAGAACACGGGGCACTTAGTTTGACCTTGGGAGATGTGAACATGTCATACATTGACACCCCTCGCCCTATCATTCTCGAATACAAGTTCTGTCCGGTAACAATATTTACAAACGGGAGCGGTCTCTTCGGATAAAATTATTGGGGGAGTAGGGCATACAGTGGCGTAGCTTGGTTTGGTTGTGCCCCCGTCCGGGGCTTAAAACATTGCGCCCCCTCATGTTATCATGCAACTCCGTTGTTAAGAAAATTCCACTTAAAAAAAAAGTAACACATAAAGTTAATTCTCACAAGCAACCACGCACAGCTGCTCTACTGCCAATATTGTCTTAAACAATTTTTCACAAGAATCTAGTAACAGCTGATTTTTAGTTTTTGACTATAAATGTTACCTGACGCTTCTAGATCATGTATATCTAAACATTGGTTCGTTCGAGTAAAACTCAGTAGCCTACTATGTCATTAAATTCTAGGACACCCTTGACAAATATTTAACAACTGTTGATATCACCTTACCCGCCTCGTTGGCCTAGTTAGCTAACGCGCTAGTTTTGTGTTGAGCTAGACTGCTGAGGACGGGGAGATTGAAGTTCGAATCTTTGTCGGGTGAACTGGGGGTAGTTTTTCCTAGACAGGTTTTCCACCCTACCTCCACGCAGATGCGGGTTCACGTCCTATATATTCAACCTTCCCAATTCCTAGTCCATTAGCGTGATTAGTACTTAAGCGTATAACCCGAACGGGTAGTAAGACGCGGTGCTAAAATAATAATAGATATCACTGTGTAAAGAAAATTAAACCTGGTTTGTACTGGAGCAATATTTGATTTCTTTTGACAAAAAAAAAGTGTTTACATAAATACTGCCAAACCACTGCCCTTTTTTCTCTTCCCCTACACTCCCATTTTAACACTACGCCACCTTAATTAAGTGGTTAATAGGTTATATACTTTTTTCTAGAATCGCGTCTTGCTACCCATTTGGGTTTTACGCTTATGTACTAATTACGCTAGTGAATTAGGGATGAGGAAGGTTTAATTTAAAGGAAGTTTGCCCGCATTTGCTTGGAGGGAGAGTGTAAAACAATTTAGGGGAAACCACACTTAGTACAACCGACCGGGATTCGAATCCCGATCTCCCCGTCATCGTCATTCGGTCCGGTCTATCGTGTCGAATATAGCGCCACCAAATTGCGCGCGCCGAGTATAGTCACCGCCAACACTTGTGCAGTTGAACCAATTGGCCGTTGAAGTGGTGTTCCCCTTGAAAAACAACACGTTCCATCCACACCAAACTGGCGGCCAATAGCTCTCCCGTGGTCTGGGCGGGGCGTTCAAGGTCTTCCAGTAACGAGTCGAGCAATTGTCGCTCTCAAGATTCTGCGGGCAGGTGTGGGCCGCTTGCTGTGTTGTCTGGCTGGATAGCTTGCCAAAATAACCGGCTCTGATATTGGCAGGGCTGGATGAGATGTCTGCATTGGTACTGTGACATAGGTGTTAGAGGACAGGAAACATAGGTGTTAGAGGACAGGAAACATAGGTGTTAGAGGACAGGAAACATAGGTGTTAGAGTACATGAAACATAGGTGTTAGAGTACATGGAAACATAGGTGTTAGAGGACAGGAAACATAGGTGTTAGAGTACATGGAAACATAGGTGTTAGAGGACAGGAAACATAGGTGTTAGAGGACATGAAACATAGGTGCTAGAGGACAGGAAACATAGGTGCTAGAGGACAGGAAACATAGGTGTTAGATGACAGGAAACATAGGTGTTAGAGGACAGGAAACATAGGTGCTAGAGGACAGGAAACATAGGTGTTAGAGGACAGGAAACATAGGTGTTAGATGACAGGAAACATAGGTGTTAGATGACAGGAAACATAGATGTTAGATGACAGGAAACATAGGTGTTAGAGGACAGGAAACATAGGTGTTAGAGGACAGGAAACATAAATATTAGAGGGCATCAAAAATAGATGGTATAGAACTAAAAATAGATGTTATGAAACAAAAAACATCAAACATCGATAAGAAATACATCAAAAATATGTAATTGAACTTAATTATTACTGATAGAAAGCTCATGCGTGGACACGTCCATAGCACCTGTTTGCGAAACATCGATTTTATGGATAAAAATATTGATGATGTGTAATAAAAACATTGGTGTAATTTTTAAATTCAATCAACTGTAGCAATTTAATCTAAATAAGCCAATTTTTTAAAATCTAAGGTATTTAGCGTGCAGTCTCTGAATCGACTTAATAAATCTAGAAGAGAGACAACCCTCAGGCGCCCGATGTTTATTGATCTCTCCGAGAGGGGAAACTCTCATATTACATTTTTTGACCATGCCGGGAATCGAACCCGAGACTCCTAGCTCAGTAGGTAGACATTCTATTAATAAATACACAGAAATAAACTAAAGGTCGTGATTTTTAGTTCAATTATTAGAACAACCACAGAGATTGATGAAAATTATCGACCAACCAACATCAATTTTGTAAACGTCGAACCTTTTAACATAGATTGTTGAAACTGTCCATCCTTAATGAACAGTTAACCCCCCCCCCCNGGCACTAGAGTACGGGATTCGATTCCAACCGGCCGCCCTGTTCTCAAATAATATAATTTTTCAAACCTCGTAAACTGCGTTAACTGTCGTTTTTTCAAGTAAGTACTTGTTAAGCTCGGAAGGATAATGGCGTTTATGAATACGTTTGTTTCAGGTAAATACTAGTTAAAACCGAAAGAATAACTGCGTATAGTACGATTATTTCAAGTAAGTACTTGCTATGACCGAAAGAATAACGGCGTATGATATGTTTATTTCAAGTAAGGACTTGTTATGATTGAAGTGATAGGCGTATAATACGTTTATTTCAAGTATTTCTTACTATCGAAAGGACAACGTAGTATAATACGTTTATTTCAAGTACTTGTTATGTTCGAAAGGACAACGGCGTATAATACAATTATTTCAAGTAAGTACTTGTTATGATCGAAAGGATAACGGCGTATAATACAATTATTTCAAGTAAGTACTTGTTATGATCGAAAGGATAACAGCGAATAATACGATTATTTCAAGTACCGGTAAGTACTTGTTATGACCGAAAATATAACGGCGTATAATACGACTATTTCATGTAAGTAGCTTACTTGCTACGATCGAAAGAATAAAGGCGTATAAATACATATGTCAAGTAAGTACTTGTGATCGAAAGGATAACAGCGTATAATACGATTATTTCAAGTAAGTACTTGCTATGATCGAAAGGATGGCAGTGAATAATACGATTATTTCAAGTAAGTGCTTGCTATGACTGAAAGCAAAAAGGCGTATAGTACGATTATTTCAAGTAAGTGCTTGTTATGATTGAATCCCCCCTGAAAGTGACAACAGTGTAGTCTGCGTAATACCTTAGTAGCCGTGTACCAGCGAGCAACAACAGCCACCCTGTCCGATCTGGAATGTCGAGCCGACACTGTCCGAATTGTGGCGGACGCGGCCGAGCGAGCGGCGTGTTTGAATCTCTTCTGTTGTCAGTTGGTGTTTTGGTTTGCTTGTCAGGGCGCACATGTGTTGTGTTCTTGCGGTACCCATGTCACATGGTGTGTCGTTTTTGCAACCGAGGATTGTCCACGCGTTTTTTTTAAAAGAATGTTCGCGATAAGTAATGACATTAGACGCGACTGCTAGAACCTTCGCAAGAGGCTCTAGGTTGTTTTGTTTTATTGAAAAATATTTGAGAGGGGATTTTTGGACATTTATCGTCCTGGATTATTTCAAACAATCACATAAAGGTCTTGTGAGTCTTGCGGTGGTGTGTCAAAAGCGTGTACGTGTTTGGCTCGTGATTAGGTGATGTTCTAGTATGTGTGCACGCGACTGTCCTACCTGCGATCTACGTCGCAAATCATCGCCTCCCAAGAGTGAGGGGACTTATCAATGAAGTCCAGTGTTCTCGATATACACCACGAGAGGTTTTTAAGATAAAAATGCAAGATCACGCGTGTTGGGAGGTCATAGATGTACGTGTTTTTTTGGTGTTTTTTATGCTGGAAACCAAAATCTGCGTGTAGTCTAATAGAGAGAAAGTGAAGTGCATTTCTGGGTGTCGTGTTTGAAAGATCGGTCCGCTCCGAGGATGTTGAGCTATTCAGCCGGCACGTCACGTCTGTGAAGCAAAGCAAGTGTTGTTGTAAGTACCCGGTGCGAGTGCGGGACGCCGGATGGCACCGTCTGTCGGGATCTAAAGAGGGGGATGGGCCCGGGCATGATTTGGACCGCGACACCACCACCTGCTGCTGCGGCCCGCCATGGAAGTGTGGGAGATCGTCAACCACCTGCTCAAGAGTTATCACCAGGTCACGACAAATCATAAATAATAGATTGAGATTTTAGTGTTAACTGTGCATGTTATTTATTTTCACCTGGTGTTTAGCAGTAGCGTCAGAATCATATATTTTAACAGGAATAGGGGTAGAAAAAAGGGGGGCGGGGCTTTTTACCAAATTAACTTATCTTAATATTGTCGTTATTTTGATCACATATTCTTATTTTAACAAACATTTTAGTAACGATCAAACTCGTCGCTAGTTATTAATTAGGGTTTAGGGGGGTTTAAAGAGAGGGGGACAGACCAAGCCCATTTTTAATTAATAACACGAACTAATGTGGAATTAATTATATAATTAATGTAAAGTCTTTAAACATCTATGCATTGCTCCAAAAAGTGTGTTAATGTCCCATTTGAGCATATTATTGGAGGGATGGGGGTATGTGTCACTCCTGTACCCAGACGATGCCCGAAGTAGCGAATTTGGACTCTTCCTATAAATGCTTGTCTTATCTACATTTAATGTAGCGGATTACCTATTTTCTTCGGTGTCTGCAGAAAGCGGAGCTAAACTTTGTTGTTCAAGGTCGTCCGATTGACGAGGGAAACATTAAACGACTTTGAATTTGATTAGAGCGCCAAAACTAAGGATCGGGGAGTTCAACCGAAGTACTTATCGCTTCTCCTTCCGGTAAACATGTTAAGGTTCCGGTTCTGTTTCTTGTTAAAGAAAAATAAAAGTTTCCATTCTTTTAATATATTGTTTAATAGTTATACTACGATTATAAAATTCTTCATTTAAAAAATTTGCAATAAATTTAAGGTTATTTAGACTTAGGCCTATAGGAAAAAATTCAAAGGAATATATCCAACGTTGACCAAAAAAAAATCACGAGAAAATGAAATTAAAAAATTATAATTTTAAGAACCGATAATCTCTATGAACCTAAATAAATATATATTATCGATTCCAAAATGTCTGTTCTGGACCCTTAAAAATTACTATTTGGGCTATCGGTTCTAGTTCAACTGTTTGCCAAGGATTGACTTATTTTTAAAACCAGTTTTGAAATATTTGGAACATTTTAATATACGCCTGACCTAAACCTCGTGTTTTTTTTTAGGAAGGAGAGTGTGGGGGAGAAGGAATCGTATAGGGCTTCTGCCCCCCCCCCCC